>JAQBSW010000731.1:0-174165 GCA_029291075.1 Eudiplozoon nipponicum | reverse complement strand
GCTCTAAC
This sequence comes from Eudiplozoon nipponicum, assembly GCA_029291075.1. Lineage (NCBI taxonomy): Eukaryota > Metazoa > Platyhelminthes > Monogenea > Mazocraeidea > Diplozoidae > Eudiplozoon > Eudiplozoon nipponicum. Next base: position 174,157 of record JAQBSW010000731.1, on the reverse strand, counting down.
CACTGAGCTATCCTGCCGCACACTACACTACACACAATTTTCAGTTATATACTAACTAATGTAACTTGGTTAGTCAATTTTTCCTTTAGGTGGAGCTCATATGGCATCCATTTAGACCCAAAGTTCCAACTAACCATGCCCAATCTGTCATTACTGAACAGACACCACATTACATGGGGAAGTGGTATTGAAATGAACATTTATATAATTAAACGAACATTGGTTGCGCGGGTGGTGATAACAATTATTATAATCAAGGTTGCGGTCTTGATATAAACACCTGACCCATTAATTACTTACTTATGTCAGTATAAACTAAGAATTGTATAGTGTAGAAAAGGCAATTCATCCAGTAGACCGGTTTCGTCCTTATTGGGAACTCATCAAGTACTGGCCAGAATTTGCCGCGGACAGGATACGAACCTGGGCACGTCTGCTTCGGAATCTGGTGCTCTAACCACTGAGCTATCCTCGCCGCACACTACACCACACACAATTTTCAGTTATATACTAACTAATGTAACTTGGTTAGTCAATTTTTCGTTTAGGTGGAGCTCATATGGCATCCATTTAGACCCAAAGTTCCAACTAACCATGCCCAATCTGTCATTACTGAACAGACACCACATTACATGGGGAAAGTGGTATTGAAATGAACATTTATATAATTAAACGAACATTGGTTGCGCGGGTGGTGATAACAATTATTATAATCAAGGTTGCGGTCTTGATATAAACACCTGACCCATTAATTACTTACATATGTCAGTATAAACTAAGAATTGTATAGTGTAGAAAAGGCAATTCATCCAGTAGACCGGTTTCGTCCTTATTGGGAACTCATCAAGTACTGGCCAGAATTTGCCGCGGACAGGATACGAACCTGGGCACGTCTGCTTCGGAATCTGGTGCTCTAACCACTGAGCTATCCTGCCGCACACTACACTACACACAATTTTCAGTTATATACTAACTAATGTAACTTGGTTAGTCAATTTTTCCTTTAGGTGGAGCTCATATGGCATCCATTTAGACCCAAAGTTCCAACTAACCATGCCCAATCTGTCATTACTGAACAGACACCACATTACATGGGGAAGTGGTATTGAAATGAACATTTATATAATTAAACGAACATTGGTTGCGCGGGTGGTGATAACAATTATTATAATCAAGGTTGCGGTCTTGATATAAACACCTGACCCATTAATTACTTACATATGTCAGTATAAACTAAGAATTGTATAGTGTAGAAAAGGCAATTCATCCAGTAGACCGGTTTCGTCCTTATTGGGAACTCATCAAGTACTGGCCAGAATTTGCCGCGGACAGGATACGAACCTGGGCACGTCTGCTTCGGAATCTGGTGCTCTAACCACTGAGCTATCCTGCCGCACACTACACTACACACAATTTTCAGTTATATACTAACTAATGTAACTTGGTTAGTCAATTTTTCCTTTAGGTGGAGCTCATATGGCATCCATTTAGACCCAAAGTTCCAACTAACCATGCCCAATCTGTCATTACTGAACAGACACCACATTACATGGGGAAGTGGTATTGAAATGAACATTTATATAATTAAACGAACATTGGTTGCGCGGGTGGTGATAACAATTATTATAATCAAGGTTGCGGTCTTGATATAAACACCTGACCCATTAATTACTTACATATGTCAGTATAAACTAAGAATTGTATAGTGTAGAAAAGGCAATTCATCCAGTAGACCGGTTTCGTCCTTATTGGGAACTCATCAAGTACTGGCCAGAATTTGCCGCGGACAGGATACGAACCTGGGCACGTCTGCTTCGGAATCTGGTGCTCTAACCACTGAGCTATCCTGCCGCACACTACACTACACACAATTTTCAGTTATATACTAACTAATGTAACTTGGTTAGTCAATTTTTCCTTTAGGTGGAGCTCATATGGCATCCATTTAGACCCAAAGTTCCAACTAACCATGCCCAATCTGTCATTACTGAACAGACACCACATTACATGGGAAAGTGGTATTGAAATGAACATTTATATAATTAAACGAACATTGGTTGCGCGGGTGGTGATAACAATTATTATAATCAAGGTTGCGGTCTTGATATAAACACCTGACCCATTAATTACTTACATATGTCAGTATAAACTAAGAATTGTATAGTGTAGAAAAGGCAATTCATCCAGTAGACCGGTTTCGTCCTCATTGGGAACTCATCAAGTACTGGCCAGAATTTGCCGCGGACAGGATACGAACCTGGGCACGTCTGCTTCGGAATCTGGTGCTCTAACCACTGAGCTATCCTGCCGCACACTACACTACACACAATTTTCAGTTATATACTAACTAATGTAACTTGGTTAGTCAATTTTTCCTTTAGGTGGAGCTCATATGGCATCCATTTAGACCCAAAGTTCCAACTAACCATGCCCAATCTGTCATTACTGAACAGACACCACATTACATGGGGAAGTGGTATTGAAATGAACATTTATATAATTAAACGAACATTGGTTGCGCGGGTGGTGATAACAATTATTATAATCAAGGTTGCGGTCTTGATATAAACACCTGACCCATTAATTACTTACATATGTCAGTATAAACTAAGAATTGTATAGTGTAGAAAAGGCAATTCATCCAGTAGACCGGTTTCGTCCTTATTGGGAACCCATCAAGTACTGGCCAGAATTTGCCGCGGACAGGATACGAACCTGGGCACGTCTGCTTCGGAATCTGGTGCTCTAACCACTGAGCTATCCTGCCGCACACTACACTACACACAATTTTCAGTTATATACTAACTAATGTAACTTGGTTAGTCAATTTTTCCTTTAGGTGGAGCTCATATGGCATCCATTTAGACCCAAAGCTCCAACTAACCATGCCCAATCTGTCATTACTGAACAGACACCACATTACATGGGGAAGTGGTATTGAAATGAACATTTATATAATTAAACGAACATTGGTTGCGCGGGTGGTGATAACAATTATTATAATCAAGGTTGCGGTCTTGATATAAACACCTGACCCATTAATTACTTACATATGTCAGTATAAACTAAGAATTGTATAGTGTAGAAAAGGCAATTCATCCAGTAGACCGGTTTCGTCCTTATTGGGAACTCATCAAGTACTGGCCAGAATTTGCCGCGGACAGGATACGAACCTGGGCACGTCTGCTTCGGAATCTGGTGCTCTAACCACTGAGCTATCCTGCCGCACACTACACTACACACAATTTTCAGTTATATACTAACTAATGTAACTTGGTTAGTCAATTTTTCCTTTAGGTGGAGCTCATATGGCATCCATTTAGACCCAAAGTTCCAACTAACCATGCCCAATCTGTCATTACTGAACAGACACCACATTACATGGGGAAGTGGTATTGAAATGAACATTTATATAATTAAACGAACATTGGTTGCGCGGGTGGTGATAACAATTATTATAATCAAGGTTGCGGTCTTGATATAAACACCTGACCCATTAATTACTTACATATGTCAGTATAAACTAAGAATTGTATAGTGTAGAAAAGGCAATTCATCCAGTAGACCGGTTTCGTCCTTATTGGGAACTCATCAAGTACTGGCCAGAATTTGCCGCGGACAGGATACGAACCTGGGCACGTCTGCTTCGGAATCTGGTGCTCTAACCACTGAGCTATCCTGCCGCACACTACACTACACACAATTTTCAGTTATATACTAACTAATGTAACTTGGTTAGTCAATTTTTCCTTTAGGTGGAGCTCATATGGCATCCATTTAGACCCAAAGTTCCAACTAACCATGCCCAATCTGTCATTACTGAACAGACACCACATTACATGGGGAAGTGGTATTGAAATGAACATTTATATAATTAAACGAACATTGGTTGCGCGGGTGGTGATAACAATTATTATAATCAAGGTTGCGGTCTTGATATAAACACCTGACCCATTAATTACTTACATATGTCAGTATAAACTAAGAATTGTATAGTGTAGAAAAGGCAATTCATCCAGTAGACCGGTTTCGTCCTTATTGGGAACTCATCAAGTACTGGCCAGAATTTGCCGCGGACAGGATACGAACCTGGGCACGTCTGCTTCGGAATCTGGTGCTCTAACCACTGAGCTATCCTGCCGCACACTACACTACACACAATTTTCAGTTATATACTAACTAATGTAACTTGGTTAGTCAATTTTTCCTTTAGGTGGAGCTCATATGGCATCCATTTAGACCCAAAGTTCCAACTAACCATGCCCAATCTGTCATTACTGAACAGACACCACATTACATGGGGAAGTGGTATTGAAATGAACATTTATATAATTAAACGAACATTGGTTGCGCGGGTGGTGATAACAATTATTATAATCAAGGTTGCGGTCTTGATATAAACACCTGACCCATTAATTACTTACATATGTCAGTATAAACTAAGAATTGTATAGTGTAGAAAAGGCAATTCATCCAGTAGACCGGTTTCGTCCTTATTGGGAACTCATCAAGTACTGGCCAGAATTTGCCGCGGACAGGATACGAACCTGGGCACGTCTGCTTCGGAATCTGGTGCTCTAACCACTGAGCTATCCTGCCGCACACTACACTACACACAATTTTCAGTTATATACTAACTAATGTAACTTGGTTAGTCAATTTTTCCTTTAGGTGGAGCTCATATGGCATCCATTTAGACCCAAAGTTCCAACTAACCATGCCCAATCTGTCATTACTGAACAGACACCACATTACATGGGGAAGTGGTATTGAAATGAACATTTATATAATTAAACGAACATTGGTTGCGCGGGTGGTGATAACAATTATTATAATCAAGGTTGCGGTCTTGATATAAACACCTGACCCATTAATTACTTACATATGTCAGTATAAACTAAGAATCGTATAGTGAATTGCCTTTTCTATACTATACAATTCTTAGTTTATACTGACATATGTAAGTAATTAATGGGTCAGGTGTTTATATCAAGACCGCAACCTTGATTATAATAATTGTTATCACCACCCGCGCAACCAATGTTCGTTTAATTATATAAATGTTCATTTCAATACCACTTCCCCATGTAATGTGGTGTCTGTTCAGTAATGACAGATTGGGCATAGTTAGTTGGAACTTTGGGTCTAAATGGATGCCATATGAGCTCCACCTAAAGGAAAAATTGACTAACCAAGTTACATTGGTTAGTATATAACTGAAAATTGTGTGTAGTGTAGTGTGCGGCAGGATAGCTCAGTGGTTAGAGCACCAGATTCCGAAGCAGACGTGCCCAGGTTCGTATCCTGTCCGCGGCAAATTCTGGCCAGTACTTGATGAGTTCCCAATAAGGACGAAACCGGTCTACTGGATGAATTGCCTTTTCTACACTATACAATTCTTAGTTTATACTGACATATGTAAGTAATTAATGGGTCAGGTGTTTATATCAAGACCGCAACCTTGATTATAATAATTGTTATCACCACCCGCGCAACCAATGTTCGTTTAATTGTACATCAAAGATCGGCCTATTTAAATCGGTCTGCTAGTACATTTTGCCATTGAGTAAAGCCTTCCGGCGTTTGGCTGGAAATGATGCTAACAAAATCGAGCAAACACATCGATTAACACAGTTGTCCAGGCGCTGACAACTAAAATGTTGAAAATAAATATCGGCGTAAACTCTTTAGACTCCATTTGGAGCGTGGCACTCACTAACGGTACGAAGCGACGACTGCCCAAATCAGAATAGGAAACAAGTTCCAGCAAAAATTACGATTAGCATCTATGTGACTTCATAAATGCAATACATTTTAATCCATTTTTAAGGATTATTTATAGTACCAATATTTTTAAATTGTCACAATTAACTTATTATTACTACTTTTGTCAAATGTTCACAATGCGTGGAGCATTTATTAGCGAAGCATGATTTCAATTTCCACTTTTTATTAAAACATTGCCATAATCTATCACTCAATGGGTAATTGCTTGTAGGGACATTTACTTTAACTTAGTATGATAATTAAAAATTTTATTTGCTAAATAGCTTTTAGATCAAGTATTCTGGCATGATTTACTTACAGGTTTATATAGTAAGCATTACTCTTCCCCCATGTCTAGCCAACAATAATAATGGTAATTCGCTTAGTAGGAGAAAATTAATTTCGGAAAAATGATATTATCGATGCAGAACGTTGGTAGCATACAAACACACGCCTAACTCTACCAAATAGCGCGTGTAAAGGGAAATTCAAATAAAGTCAACAGTTTCGCATAGATGGACGTATGCGTGTAATAAATTGCATTGAACTGAACTATTAACAGTTATAGCCACCCACACACAAATACGGCACACGTCTAGGCAGTGAAATGACAGTAATAGTTATGAGATCAGCCATTCATAAATATAAATAAAGCAGTTTAAACAAAACTCGCACTTGCTCTATTTCAGTTACATATTGTTTGCTGCGGAAAGCTACTACGTATGCAATTGTGCATTACGTATTGCGTACATTCTAAAAAATGTTCATATAGGACCATCATCTACACATGCGTTTCGTGCTTACTGAAGACTTATCAGTAGTATCTGGTACTACGTCCTATACCCACAATATGTTTTGTCAGGAAATGTGGGACAGCTGGAAGATACACTCTCCTATACGAATGTGTATTCTAACCAAATTCTTCGACAATGTGATTTCAAAGCCAAATAGCTATATATAATATACACCGATCTTGTAAGGCGTACCAAAATAATGGTTATAAAAATGCTGCGTTGGTGCATGGTACCAACACACGGGATTAACATTTTGGTGAAATTTAGCATAACTTGAAATCCTGTGAGTTGGTACCATATACCGACTTGGTATTCGGAAAACCATAGATTTAGCACCGATTACAGGCTTGATATATATTAAATATGCGGAGAATGCCTTAAAGAAACATTTCAGATAACTATAAGAACTAAATTCAATTTCTGATTGTAAATATATTCGTATAGGAGATGGTATTGTCCACCTGTCCCAAATTTATTGACCAAATGTATAGTATGTATCGTGTGTTATACCAAGTTCTACTGATGAGTCGCCAGTAAGCACGAAGCACATGTGTACATGTGCTTATACCTTTTGGTCATGATGCCATTGGTTTATCCTCCGGGTCCTATTTGTACTATTTTTTTACTAGGTACGCAATACCTCATACACATTTGCTTTATTACATGTCTATATTTTGTTCAATTGAAGGTCGGTTTATAAGAGTAATATGACAATAATATCGAAATATCTCGAACGCAAAGACAAAGAGTTCCACAACCCAGCCCAGCAAAACAACGGTCAGCTAATTGCATTAAGTATTACAACACTGATTCCATTCGTATTGGTGGTTCTGGTAGCCACTCATTTCTTTCGTTACACAGCTGATTAAATAAAATAGAAGATTGGCGTTTAATTGAAGTTTGCAAACGTGCTTGAAATATTCTTACCAACATTCGCAAAACTATTCACTATAAATTTGCTTAAGTGGATAGAACGAAAATTGCAAAAAATGTAGTCGTGAGTGGTTAGAAGCTGTATATTCGAAATTCCATTCGAGTACAACGTATGTAAGATAACAATAGTACAAAAATCCTTACAGCTTCCAACATTTATATGGATATATATTTTTACTTTACTGCGGCTGACTCCTTTTGGAGGATAAGCCGGCTCCACATTTCATGGAGTTTCTTGGGAATTTGGTACAAGTGGTGTCCCCAAGTAGATAATTGAAAGTACTTTTATTATTTAAAAGTATGAGAATCTATTCCGATAGCCAAAAAGCATTAGTTCTTACATACGATAAAAATTTGTGTAATGTGCGGCAGGATGGCTTAATGATCAGTCACAGATTCCGAAACATATATGCCCATGTTCGAACCCTGTTCGCGGCAAAAAGTCAGAATAAGGACGAAACCGGCTAACTGGATGAATTGCCTTTTCTACATTATAAAACGCTTAGTTTATATATATATATATATATATATATATATATATATATATATATATATATATATATATATATATATATATATATAATGGGATTGGTGTTTATATCAGGATCACAACCTTGATATTAATAATTATTATGACTGCCTGCGCAACAAATTATCTTGTAATTAAATTATCGTACAATCTAATACTCCACCTCCAGGTAGTTTGATGCCTGTTATATTATAATTGATGAGGGAAGGGTAGTTGGAAATTTAAGTCTAAATAGATGCCCTACAGGCTCCAACTGCAGGATAGGCTAACCAAATAAACATTAGTTAGTATATAACTGAAGACTGTGTGTAGAGTTCGGCAGTGTGGCTCAATGGTTAGAGTTAGACTCCGAATTATGCGTACCTGAACAGCATTTGAAGAGATTTCAATAAGGACGAAACCGGTCTACTGATTGAAACTTCTCAATATTATGCCATGTTTAGTTTGTATTAACAAATATATATATATAATGGGATTGGTGTTTTTATCAAGATCGCATCCTTGTTTTAAATAGAATATTGGTTTGACATAAATTTCAAGATTGCAAATAAAAAAGATAAGTCTTCTCGAATGTCAAATACTGCTTAGCATACTGGATAATTAATGAAAAGCTCAAGTATAATCTTTGGGCTTCCTATTTAACAAAATTTCGTTAAAGTACAGATTCCATAATAAATTAAATTTTAATTAAATTATAACACTGCTTTCCAACGGCAATAATGAAATAATTATTTAAAAAGCACGTGAGCAGTCGGATAACACAAGAATTCAGAATTAGTGGAACTGGTTATAGCCATTTTTTATAAAGACAATGAGAAAATGCTACTGTCAGCATTAACAGAATGTGCTTAATGACTAGACACGAGTACGAGCTAGCACAACATTAAAATCCATTATAAATTTAGTCATGTGTATTTTGGGGCGATTCGACGGCGCAAATGCATTGTAGGTCTTGGGCAAAACTAGCTCCTCAAGATGCGTATATACAATGCATGTGTACATGAGTTGAAAAGTCTTGATCATTTAACCTATCCACGGTTTTCTTTCGTGGGTGGTCGATTTGCACTCTCGGTTCTGCAGTGATCCGATGGATTCTCATTTCCAAGTACGCGTTGAGTTTAGCTTCGTGGTAGCTGAGTGCCTATTCGTTCCCTTACTTCGTCGATTTCCACAACATTCGTTCTAACCACTGGGAATGAAGTTCGACTTAATCTTGGCTGTATAACGACGAAGTTTCGGTTCGTCTTTTCCAGTAACATCTTCAGAATTCTAATAGTACACAGTACACAGCTAACACAAGTACATTTGCTTAAATCTGGTCGTGTGAGCAGTGTACTGTTTGTTATTGGAGTTCTGAAGATGGTACTGGAAAGGAGGTACCGAAACGTAATACAACCAAGATAAGATCGATCTTCATAACCTTGATTCGTAGGTTGTTTGAAATTTAAATACTGATTATCTTCTTGAACAGAGCGCTGCCGACGTTTACTGAAATCAATTTTAGGCTAATTCCTAGTTAACCGCACATACAGTGAAAGGAAAATTGAATCATAAATTTATTACGCGGCAAAAAATTAAAAAGGTCTATCTATTTTCGCTAGAACTTAATCGACTATAATAACTGATACTGAATGTATATTTAAAAGCAAGTTGGAGTTGCGAATTTCAAAACCCTAATCCTCAGTCAAAGAAAAAAATGTTTGTACATGATTTGAAAATAATCTGATGAATTAGTTGTTTAAATCAAGGTTGCGGTCTTGGTGTAGACAACCGTCCTAATATATATATATATATATATCTGTCAGTATAAACTAAGCATTATTTAATGTAGAAAAGGAAATTCGTCCACTAGACTGGTTTATTCCGCTTCGGAAACACTTCAAGCACTGTCCAGAACATTCCACGGACACAATGCTTAGTTAATACTGAGAATAATTTTGCTTACAACCTTAATTTAAATAATTATCACCACCCGCGCAACCTATGAGAGATTATTTTGGTAAATTGATTATGCGTGCCTCAGCGTTTGCGTTTTCCACTTCTTTTTCTTTGTATAAATTATGTATTTTAGCCAACTTAATCTCATTTACTGTTCCAATTTTCTCATACAATGCATCATAAATGGCAGTCGAATTGAGATAAACTTTTTCGAACTCTGTTGTGCATACCTGCTCAATAACAAATGTATGCTTCGATACACAAATTATTTGTAAATTAAAATTAAATATATGTCTAAACTAACCTGCTGGGTTGTGTTCCTCCACACAATCGTCGCGACACACCACAGCTGTTCCGCGACTGCAGATTGTGTTGCGAAGGCTTTTCTCGCTCTGCACAACAAGATAAGGAAAAGCGTATCATGGAAAATAATTAAGCAGTCAAATAAACAGATGCGAACACAAACGATAAATAGCAAAGCAGCAGGTACCAGTAAACACAAAGCACTTTAAATGTTGATCTCTACATTTGTCTGTTTTGAATCAATTGTAAATATTAAAAAGATTCGATTGCCAGTAGATGTTTGTCTCCACACGTTCCTATCAGTATATTATTAAGACCTTCTGCAATTTATGAATTGCCTTATCTACACCACACAATTCTTAGTTTATACTGACACATGTGAGGAATTAATAGGTCATGTGCTTATATCAAGATCGCAACCTTGATTAGAATAATTTTTATCACCGCCCGCACAACCAATGTTCGCTTAAATATATAAATGAACATATTTGCTTATTTTTGAAAGGCAAACCAAGCAGAAAAGTGAAACGGAGATGGAGCGTGAATGCGAAATATGAGAACGTCCAATCAATTACGGGAATACATTTCTGTTCAAGCTCAATGGCCCTACGCGCGTGTTCTGCTGGCATAAATTTGGCAGCTTTTGCTAAGCCATAGTGCTTTATATTTATTTTTTGTTTATATTATTGTACTGTAAAAGCGATAGCTCGTAAAAAACGTGCTATCACTGTGGAATTATAATTTGCAGCCCGAGCAATGTTGGAGAGAAAAAATCATGTATTGGCGTTGAGTTTGAACTGGAGTTAAAAAATCAAGCAATTCGACATTCTCGTATTTAACACACATTTCCTATCCACTGCAGCATTTTTTTGTTTGCGTGCTTTCCGTTTGTAGATACTTTAAAAACTAATATGACAGAAATATTTCTTCTCTTTGGCACGAATTCAAAAGGAACAATTCAAGAATATCGATAATTTTGTATAAATATAAAATTAACTATTGCTAAAAATTGATTCCTTTGTTAAGTTAACTCTAAATCAGGATTTGAATTCGATCGCAAAACTGCATTTTCCAGTTTCCTTCAGATTTGTTTACCTTCAGAATACTAACGCACCATTTAGTTAAAGATATTTATTATCATAGCAGCAATACAACAGCGTTTCAAAGCTGATGCTTATCTGTTGCGTAGCCACTAATAGAGAAAGTAAGAAATTATACTAAATAATAATGACAAAAAATAATTATTTAAGCCAAAACCCTGTAAGTGGAAAAGAAGAATGAGTTAGGAAAGGGTGGCCCCGGCCCACATGGCGATACCCATCCAGTCAACACACCCAAAAGGCCACCTAGCACTCCACACAAATCATAATCTAGGCTCCGTGGGCTTTAAGGCAAGGTAGCATCGTCTATTTAAGAACAAATCAGTTTTCTTTTACAGCCCATAAATAGCCAAATGTGATACGCGTAACTAAAATTTCCGTAATGCACCAGCTGATGTGCAGGACAAAAGGATAGCCTTGTTTGATGCGTCTTGCGAGGTCGATAGGCAAAACCAAGCTACTACAGACACATGTTCAATTTTGCCTATTTCCCTTTACAATCGTTCTATGTTAGATACGATGAACAAAGCCTTTGTGCAATTGTGAATTAAGTATTGAGAATCTAGTAACAAAGTCAGCGTCAACAAAGGCATAATTTCATAGGCACACATTTCGTATCTACACTCGACTAATTGATATGAGCCGGCACTACTCCAAAGCATACTATATATTTCGTCAAGAAATGTGGGAAATTTCGGACGTTGTAACGCCCTACTAGTAAATTTATTCCAACCGTAGTACAGTCAACTGCTTCAACATGTATAAAGGAGACTACACCTTCCATCCGCCCCATATTCCTGGATAAATATATAGTGCAATTAGGGCCTAGTTTCGGCTCCTACCGATGAGCCGTGAGGAAGCACGAAACACTTGCAAAACATGAGATATCTTTGATCATGCTGAGTTCAGCATAGTTTTGTCCTAACCAAACTAACTTGTGATTATGCATGTAAAACCTAATATATAGCTGCAAATACAAGTTAGTTATCCGCAATCATGAATATGAAAATATGAAAAAAGTGGGCGATGATCAAATCATTTAGCTAAATGCCATATGAACAAATATCAAAAAGAACTCAGGTAAATTACCATTCGTTATGCCGAGATTTGGCAATTACTATCCGCACTTAAATAGTGCGACTGCCAAGAGATAGATGGCTATTGTTATCCGAAAAATTTAAGCATCCACAAACATAATACTAAACAATTACAAATGAAATATGCCATTAGATGCATTAATATCAGATGGAATTTGCGCTAGACTACATATAACCACGCTTTAACGTTTAAAAGAATGTATTTGAAGATACAGAAAAATACGATATAAAGGTTACTTTCAAAACCCATGCCATATTAATTCTGAAAGGCTCAACACATGATTCCATGATCAAAAAAGCAAATACAAAAGAATAAACTCCTATTTTCCCTGATTCTTATTTAAGCACACAAAATTACTTTCCTCCGAGGTCATATTTTTGTAGATACATTTCAGTACTCATTGTGGAGTACCTCATGAGCCCACATCTCCTCACATCAAATAAAGAAAAAATAGCAAGGAAACTATTGTTCGACGACTGGTTAAATACAATGGGATTTGTGTTTCCTTCAATGTCGCAAACTTTAATTACATAAATATTACCACCACCCGCGCTATCATTGTTTTATTAAATTGTATTACCTAAAGAGATATATATATATATATATATATATATATATATATACATATCATGTATATATATATATATATGTGTGTATATATATGTCTCCACGACAATGGACTCCATCGGTCGACGTCTACCTCCGGTCCGCCATCTTTTTCGATCTCACATTCACCTAGAAGCTCTGATACTTCATGGACTATCTCCAATTGATCTTGTCTAGTCAAATGGAACTTCGTTTTTATTTATTTTTCACCAGATTGAACTATCTTGATGTTAATGATAACTTTTCCCTTCCCCAACCCCTCCTCTTGCTAAAAAATACTTCGCTAGTCACAATTCCACTCACCTCCACATATCCTACCCTTGATTTGTTATTTCAATGGTCGGGCCAGTTGGCCTTTGATGCCAAATAAATGTATTATTATTTTTATTATTATTATTATTATTATTATTATATATTGCGGCACCTGCAAAAGTTTAATGTTCGTGACTGCACAGAAATTATGCAGCCGACATTTCCAGTCAAGTTCAATGTATGCGAGACTGCTATAGGTGAGAGCCACATATCTAATTTTGATTTACATATATATGCATTGCAGTTTGATCCCCGCGAGTTAGTTTTCTGTCGTACTCTGATGTTGATCATGGAATGTCAAAACGTGTCAGTGCGTGCGACTGACGGTAGTCTAGGTGACGCAGGCCTATTAATCGTAACAACTGTATCTCTTATGAAATCAGCTAGTCATGAGTATAAAAAAGCTGATTAAAAGAAATTATTCATTCAGCAATAAGTATAAAAATATATGTACAATAATTTGAACTGGGAAGAAAATAACCTTGCGAACATTAAAAATGTTCAAATAATTAAAATCCTCTCATTGTTTTAATCGTATTCTACATTCTGAAAAGAAGTTCGCATCAAGATACTCTTCACATAACACACATGCATGATGCAAGCTTAACCACAATATATGCTGTTAAACACATAGTATATTATGCGGAAAAGCTTCCGCGCCAGATTATCAACTAAAGATGAGAGCCGCATATCTAACTTTGCATTCTTTAAATATGCATAGCGGTTTCAACTTCGACAGTCAGATGGCCGTCGTGTTCAGATTATGACTGTAGAAAATCAAAGCAAATCAGTACGTGTGATTGATGTTATATACAAAGCTCGCAAACTTGATTTAAATAATTTAATTTATGGATAAATAAAATGGACTAATTTGGCATAAAATTGTAAACAGAAGAATTAGTCCGGAATGATTCAATTGAAGAAATTTTAATTTAAGAAGCATTTTGCATTTCGCTGGAAAATTCTCGTAAAAATGCAAGAGCATGGAACTTAACATAGTGCTTTCGAAGCACCGTTCGAAATGATGTTTATTATATTTAGGTATTTTGAACAAAAATAATTTTTTTTAAATGTTAGATATTGTTTTTTGCGAAGAACTAACATATATGTAATTGTGAATTAGGTGTTGCGCATCTAGTAACAAATTAGCTCAAACATGACTAGAAGGATAAACTAAAGACAGCATGAACGGAAGATATAGCATCATGTGTACATTCGTTTCGAGCTTACTGGCGACTCATCAGTAGGAGCCGGTATTGCACCCTAAACTCACTTATAGTTGAGTGGAAAATGTGGGGAAATAGGACGGACCTTACCGTTGGTGTAATCCTTTTTGTACTCATAAGACTATTATGGTTATGCTTCTGTGTGCTGTCGCATATCAGATCAGTAATTAGGAGTAAAACTAACCTAAATTCAGCCTTACTAGGAATGGATGACTGACGTTTCGTCACAGACCACGAAACATTATGAATTTCATGGGTATGCGAAAATAAGGCATCAGTAGGGCATATACTTTAATCAAAGTTGCAATCCTGATTTAAGCACCTGACCCATTATTTATATAAATTTTACAGTATAATCTAAGTATTGTATCGTATAGAAAAATAAATTTATCAGGTTAAAATGTTACCTTTACACTACACCATATTTAGTTTATACTGACAAATGTACGTACATAATGAGTCAGGTAATTGTATCAAGATCGCAACCTTGATTAAAGTAAATTATCACACCGCCTACGCAACCAATGTTCGCCTAATCAATAGGGCATATTGCTGGGACTGAATATAGTAACGACGATCTTAAACAATTTATCAGCTAGTTATGTAGGAATTATATATATATATATATATATATATATATATATATATATATATATATATATGTACATACAACATTCAAATATAAATTTTAAACTGCAGTTTTCTGCAAAATAAAAATTGAAAGAATTGAAAAACTTACACTTCGCAGTTCGTACAGCTGCCAAAACAGCGAACCCCATGAGATAATTATAATGCACGACGCGTACGCATAATATTCGTCACAAAACCAAAGAGCACAGCTTACAATTTGGAAGATGTAGAATGGATTTAGACCCTGAAACATAAAAATGAATAATGTATTAATATAAAATAATAGTAAAAACTGTCCTAAGAGGAATGCAGACGCTTAATATTGCTGAAGTATGAATTTATTGAAACACGAAAAAAAGAAAATCAAACACTATAATTTCCACTTAGTATCTCGATTTAACCTCAACCATGAAAACGAATTTTCACGGAAATTTAAAAATCATTCAGAACATTTTAAGCATAATGCATCAAAAGGTAGGATTATTCATAAATATTGTGTTCCTTTAGTTGTGTCATGGTTAGTTGGTTGACCGGAAAAGTTCACAGTTTGTGGCGACAATTGAATTTTATAATACATTTACGATACAGATATGGAGCTCACAGGTAAATATTAGGAACTGGGTGCCAAACCATTATTTAGTTATATATATATATATATATATATATATATATATATATATATATATATTTATATATATATTCATACATTATAAACATACATATATAAATAAATACGTGAATATATATATATATATATATATATATATATATATATATATATATATATATATATATATACACTGAAGTGCGACCAGAATTCGGACTTATCGGTTGACTGGTATAGCTAATAATAGTGTTATGCGAATAAATCACCTGTCTAGCCCATTAGCTATTCTAGATCTTCACAAGAATGGCCCCGGAAGCCTGACGATCAGGATGGTCCTGTTCAAAAATTCTCGAAATAGCGCGATCGGCGTTCCTTAATTATATGACGAATCGTACGAAACTTTTTCTCACGAATAATGAAACCTAAAACTCATTTAACCTTGTTTTTAAACAAAAGGAGCAAATACGTAAATTGGCAAAAAATTTCATTGAAGCTCTTAGACGGAATGATTAGGAAAATGGACGAGTGGCTTCCGAGTAGTTTGTATAACTTTACAAGTGCAGTTGAAAAAGGCATAAGCGAAGCCATCCGTCGTCATCAGTGCTCTAAGTAATATGAATATATATTACAAAATGGCAACAAAGAAATGTTTTAAGAAAATGATAATTTTCATTATGTTCGCTCAGAAGAACAATCTCAATAACACTCAACTCATTGCCTTATTTCCTTCAGGGGATACTTCTGTGTGCATTTTCGTACACATTCATTTTTACCAAAACACAAGAAGAAGCAAGTCAAACTCTTTTTTCTACAAATAAATTTATATTATACTTAAATAGCACTGAACCAGGCAGGCGTGCATTGAGTATGTAAAAAATGTGTTCTAATATTAATATGCATAATAAAATGTAACCAAATACAAACGAATACAAAACTAAAGCAATTATTCATCGCTAATTAACTTTTCCATGAAGGCGTGAGATTAAATTGTTTTCCTTTGAGGTGTAATATAATGTGTTATCATTTCCCAGTAGATTATATATATATGTATATATATATATATATATATATATATATATATATATACATATATATATATATATGTATATTCACATGGAGAAACCAATACTATTATATCAAATTTTCTTTTGTGGTTCATTGAATGTATAACAATACATTTCGCTTGGCCTCGTTAGCACAACAGTTCAGCAAATACTTTCACTACAGAAATGTTGAGTTTATGAAGTTAAATTATCATAGAATGCGCGGGCGGTGACAAAAATTATTTAAATCATGTTTTTTATTACATACATACATTTGGCAGAACAAAATAAGCATAGTAAAATGTAGAAAAGTAAATACATCCAGTCCTTATTGAGAACTCTTCAAATAGTGTACATATTTTGCCGTGGACAGGGCTCGAACCTGGCCACGTCTGTTGCACTAACCACTGAGTCCTGTCCGCGGTAAATTCTGAATAGCACGTGATGAATTTCCTTTTCTACAATATACAATTCTTAGTTTACACTGAAAAATGTAGGCACACTCTGTGACAGGCGTATATATCAAAAACGCAACCTAAATTTAAATAAATGTATAGTTTATATTCCATTATTTGGCACAACTATTAAACTAGTGCTTAATGTAATGAATAGTTTTTAGTTCTATACTTTAGTTCGAATTTAATTTGTCTTGCGCATGTTTTAATATAATTGAATTATCATTTCTATACATTTGTAGTTTAAGTGAATAATAATCGTGTATTGAAGCATGAATTTATTACAAAGCAAGCATACAAGGCACCGTTTAAAAGTCAATTTTCGTTTCGAAAGAACTCAACAAACCTCTAGTATTCGGTACTTTATATGGTCACTCCCAGAAAGAAAGGGGATTAAGTGTGATTAGATACATACATTATCCAACACCAAACAGGAAACGGGAAACGCACATTCTAGAACACAAGCACACAAAATTCACCTGCTCAAATTCAAATCATGTCCGAACCTATTTTGTTTATTTAGATAAAGATTAAAGATGTTGCATTCAACAGCTTCCTTTGTGCGTAGCTCTTTTCCACTTTTTGCTTTAAAAAGCATTAGGAAATCTGCCTGCTCTGTAAAACCCTATGTTCTACTATGGCAGAAACGTTCCCCTCTTTGGGTGTCATTTTAGTTTAAAGTGCTCTTGAATTTGACACCTTAGCAATCATCTGCCATGCAATTGTATAACTAAATAATGTTGCACTGTTCGATTAAGGGGAGTTCATCTCCTTCATTTATGTTTAGCAGCCGTTTTTTATCAACAAAACATCAGATTTTCATTAGTCATCCTGAAGTCGCAGATTTTTCAATTCTCGCAGTAAATAATTAAGATGATGCGTCTCCACTAAAAGGTTATTTGAACTATATCGTGTTTTCTTTTGGTACGGCGTAATCGATTTTTTGTTGCTGTTTAAACTTCATGTGTGCTTCGACGATCCTTTCGGTATACTCGTTTTCTAATAAAAATGTTTGGAGCACCGTCCGGTCCTAGCATTGACGTTCGGCGAAACAGAATCGCTTTATTCAGTAGAATTAGACTGCGTATCAAATTAATCTGTCGGGAAATTGGGACAGCGCCGTGGTAGAGGATGTAGTTTGTAGTGTACGTCTGTTATCATTATGCTTTCCTTTTTAGGCTACCATAGCAATGCGCTATGGAAAGGCAGTCGCAAATGAACTGAATAGGATTGTCTATGGTGTTGAAATGTAAGAATGTAATGTTTCAAAAATTTTAAATATGATAATGAAAGTGTCATCAGCATACCTCAGATAAGTATGACGGTACTTTTTACCAGTTTTGCGTATGCCTCATTTATAATAAATTCATGCTTCGATACACTATTATTTTTTCTAATCAAATTATAAAAAGTTAGGCTGCGAGCCATTTATTACATAATAATGCTTATTTTGTGACAACTTAATTTTAAATTTTGTTACTTGGTTGTTTATGCAAACGATGCATCTGTGTCTAAATCTTCGATCGT
This sequence comes from Eudiplozoon nipponicum, assembly GCA_029291075.1. Classification (NCBI taxonomy): domain Eukaryota; kingdom Metazoa; phylum Platyhelminthes; class Monogenea; order Mazocraeidea; family Diplozoidae; genus Eudiplozoon; species Eudiplozoon nipponicum. The sequence goes on along the minus strand of JAQBSW010000731.1, from coordinate 155,290 downwards.
AGACAGTCTCACTGCCTGTGTAGCGAACCAGTTTCAACAGATGCCATTAATACTCAAAATGACTAAAAGCATGGTAGCTAGAATGCATTAATATTAGACTGTTACTAGCTTTAATTCAGTTGTTATTCCGGTGTTTCACATGTATGACAGAAAGAGTTTATCAAACTAATTGTTATATATTCTTTGTTACAGAGAGCTAATATATATATATATATATATATATATATATATATACATTATTAATCTAATAGGTATTTTGTACCTAGTACATTTGTTTAAATAGGACCGGGAGTATATAATGCAGTTCTCATTATGAAATGGCATAAATCTCACATAAACTGGCGTTAAGTATTTAGGACAGCATATGAGATGGATTCAAAAATGCGCCTATTACCCAATGTAAATTTGTTCGAAAAATGTACTGTCCTACATTCAAACATTTCCAGACCAAATATAAAGTGGGCAGAGCTCCTATTGAAAATTCGCCAGTAACCATGAAGCTCATGTATACATAAGGTTATACATTGAGCTCATACAGACTTTATTATATCCCTGTGATCTTATTTGAACTAATTTGTTTGAAGTTACGCAATACCTAACACACAATTGTATTTAGATGATTGTCTGTTGCTAAGACGTGTCCCATTTATATTTAGTTGTCACTGTGCTTTGCAGGTGGATCCAGATCATGATCATAGAAGGTCGAAACACGTCAGTTCGTGTGACTGACAGTAGTTTTTCTGTTGTTCAACTTGTTAAATACACTGTGGTTGGCGTTTATTTTAAGTTCGCAACGTTTATTATAATTAATTAAAACATTATTCGAAAATCGTAATAGGAGAAACAGCTAACAAACACGCAAAAGTTAATGAATAAAAGGTTAATTTATAGTATATCGGTATAATTGAGAGCTTTTAGTAATATACACAAAAATATGTGAACTTTAAATCCATAATAATTTAGTACGAACAATATTTACATAATAGTAAAAAGATTAAATTAAAAGATATCTGAATATAAGGCTTTGCATGAGATGAAAAGCTCAATGGTAATCTCATTGCACGAAAAAATCGGTTTTTATGCACAATTCAGGACAGGGTCTATCTATTGAGATAACCTCTAAATAAGGAAGCATATTAAAAGTGAAAATCGCTTTGGCCCCTGATATATGGTATTCAGATTCATGCCTCTTGTTGTCGAAGGTAATATTTATTTTTTAGTAGGAAATTTTGCTCTAGTGATTCGGCTGAACCAATGTTCAATTATTGACATTGAAAGGTCCCCAAGCGGTGAGTGCAGGAAGACATTTTTCGTATCTTCTGCAACAAAAGTGGGTAAATAAATACTGTTTCTTGCGGAGAACTAAAATATATATATGCAAGTATGTATTAGGTGTTGCGAACCTAATAACTAATTAGTTCAGTTGTGACCAGAAGGATAAACCAAAGGCAGCATGAACGGAAAGTATAATCTCATGCACATTCGTTTCGTGCTTACAGGCAACTCATCAGTAGGAGCCGGTATTACGCCCTTTAACCACTATATATTTAAGTAAGGAATGTGGAATAATAGGGCGGTACATTCCTTGCTCAAATATATAATAGTTAAAGGGTGTAATACTGGCTCCTACTGATGAGTTGCCTGCAAGCACGAAACGAATGTGCATGAGATTATACTTTCCGTTCATGCTGTCTTTGGTTTATCCTTCTGGTCACAACTGAACTAATTTGTTACTAGGTTCGCAACACCTAATACATACTTGCAAAATGGGTAATATTCTGTCGTAGATTTGCACGAACCGTTCACAGTAGTTTATCATTATCAAACTTTTCGTTATTTAGCTTAGCTCTTCTTATAATAAGGTTTTCAGAGTAGATCTTTCTGGCTCGGTTTGCTAGCTTGTTCGATAAGCTCCAGTTGAACGATTTCGAAACAGCTATTATAGCGAATGAACTCTCCAGTACGCGTAATTTTTTTGTAAACCCACTGTATTATCACTATTTGTTTGCCCAATGAGTTGAATGCCCAATAAGAGAAAAGTATTGTCATTCCCCATCTTGAGAGTAAATTGTATATAAGTATACAAACTTCTTCTAAATAGTCGCTGCATAATTGGCTAATAAAAATTGAATTTCTCTGTTTATTTTAGAAAATTTAAATGATTTCATAAAAATACACATGATTCTTATTCTATAAGTTGTATTATTAGTCTTATAATCACGCCTACAATTTTAATTGATCGTTACATTAAATATATATATATATATATATATATATATATATATATATATATATATATATATATATAATGTGGTAGCTCTATCATTTAACAAATTATGCAAAATGATTTGTGCTTTGTCTAGCTGCACTGCTACACATCGTCGAAAATCACACAGTTTTGGATACGTGGCAGGTTTAAGAGATTCTGAATGTGTCCGACGAGGTGCATTTCAGGAATGATTCATTAATTATTGACGTTTAAAAACTAACATTATATCGCGACCTATTATGTTTAATAAACCATCTTATGATAAAAAAAAGATAATTTTTTTAATGAAAGCACCTGATCAGTCCTTCATCTTCGATTGGGCGTGATTATCTTACCAAAATATGCGCATACACTTGACAGAAGAACATAAAACGTTTGGGCAAGTGAGCTCTAGATACAAAACGAACATTGGTTGTACCACCGGTGATATACATGTTTAAGGAACGTAACACATGTGGTGAGGGGACACCACTTGTACCAAATTCCCAAGAAACTCCATGAAATTGGAGCCGGCTTATCCTCCAAAAGGAGTCAGCCGCAGTAAAGTAAGTAAGTAAGTATTTCAGGAATGCGAAACGACCTATTTCCTTGGAAAATGACCACTATCTACATGGCGGAACTTTGCAAACCGAATTGTATGCTTTAACGATGCTTCTAACTCACAAGAAACATTAAACCAGCGTTGATTGGTACCTTCGGCGTAGCTGATAGCAGACGCCATTAAAGATAATGTGCTTGTTTGTGAGCTAGTCTTAGTTTTGCATCAATGTTGAATAGCTCCGTTGTTACCAAAGATATTATACAGACTCTCAAATTTGATAGCTTGAAGACAAGACGCGACCTTTGAAGTATTCACTTCAGAAGTATGTTGTTGCATGTTCTGCTTCAAAATTGTAAATGTTTCCGCGTGATATTTGTGGCCACATAGAGCAGCATTTTATACTTATGCTGAAACAAAAACACACCCGCACACCCTGGACAAAGCATAGCAAACGCCTGATCATCAGAATTTGATTGGCCTGATTACGCTGATACGTAGCGTGTTTATCTGTGTTATGTTCTGCAAAACGGTGTGTGGCAAGATGCTGCCGATGGTGATAGCAAATTGTGTTCATTATGACCCACTTAAGGCCACGGGCAAGAATGAATATCCTGGTGTCATGATTAAAGTTATTTACAACGGTAGTCAATCCTCACACAGACTTGCCTTCCCCACAGTCTGACTTTTAGTCACAACTTTCTAGCACGATGACCGACACTCCACACTAAGTCGTACCGACTGCGGTAGCATGAAACTCACTGATGCTCAAGAACTACAGCTCTCATATTTCATGTGATACTTTGAGTTCCGTTTTACTGCACACGAAACACCTAATGTAAAATGGTTGATAAAGCAATTTTAGCAATCGTGCCAGACAAATATCGGCGTCTGTACGAAGTTTGGAGTTTAAGGCGATTATCTAAGAGAAGAAAGCCTGTGAATATAAATAATCTATCCACACTAGGAATGGCAAAATTAGTTCTTTCTAGCACAAAATAGCACAAATTATTTTAAAGTTATGCATCAGTAAAGTGTCGATTTTTAAATTCGCGTATATTGTTTTATATTTTTACGATACCCTCGCAATCGTGTGTTTTGCATTACAATTATCACGCGAGACAGAAACCAAAAAGCTTATTAGTGTAGGGAAGCGAAAATAGTCGGCTGCTGACACCGATTGCGCCACTAAACTGTCCGGTGGAGTGTATTAGTTTGGCCCACGTATTCCAGTCAAAGTCTAAATCCTGCCTGAGTTGGCCCAGTTCGATTTTCTCGCTCTGCGCGAATCCTTCTGAAAATAATAGCAGTGATCAATTTCGATGAACCATAGAAAATTCGATACCATAATAGTTGGCAAGGCCGCTCGTCACCTTTTTGTGGATAGGCATCACAACGGCACACCGAGACTCGCCTAGGACGGATATCTCCATTCATAAAGCGATAACTAGCAATTGCAGATATTGTGTTCCTCTGTTCCATCGAACGTGAAAAATTCAGAATGAAGGACATCAACTGTGGCGGCTTTGCTATTACTCCGGAGAGCACAAGTAACAAATCCGGGGGTCAAATTCATCAATAGCGACGCCGTTTCAACTAAGCGCTGGATTTCGGTGTTATTGGAAGATGCTGCCAAGTTGTTCTTTAGAAACTGCTAGTGCCCGTACTTCCTTGACTGAACGACTACTACTTGATCTGAGCGTATAATTAAAATACGTTTTAACGCTTCGATGTCGTTTGTAGCACATTTGCGATATAGCGTCAGTGCTCTGTTCCATCCGCCTCTTATCTGGAACTAAACTCTTTGTGAAGGTTACAACCATGTTACGATCTCCTCTTAATTTAGCAGATGCCGCGTTTTGAGGATATTATGTGTTAGTAGAAATAGCGAATGCGTTCGCAGGCATTCTCGTAGGAGTATAGGCCGAGACCTTGTCTGATAACGCTCAAAATGCTATTTTATATGCTATTGGTTGTAACTACAGACGGCTCAGAAGAAGGTTGGGCATATCTGAAGGAACTTGTAACAATTTTATGCGTTTCATTGCACGGATATTCGAATACATACTGGCTGTCATATGGAGCGAAGTTCAATCCTATTCTAGCGGCCAGAAGACTGTTCAAAGCCATTAATTTAGCAGTTACAATTATATTAGTTCGATGACATGTCACTGCCAATCTGTACGTGTCACATTATTGCGCCTTGTAGCAAGATGTCACGTGTGATGATGGCGAATGTAATTCACTAAAACCAAGATAATGTTAAGATCAAGATTAGAGAGCCTGATACCATTAAAACAGCCATTTCCAACCAGGATTATTTGTCGAAAAGCCTCAAGCCCAGAAGCCAAATTTAATAGATTTCCAATGAATAAATAATTTCATTAGAAGTATGCCTGGTAGTCTTACGACTTAGAGAAACAGCTTATTTACGTGGAATGTATCGTAGACAAAACGAGACGTTCTAGCTTTTCAGTCTAGAAAGGCTGTCGCTGTAACAGTTGACTAAAAAGGGGCGACACCATACCTGTCTGAATGGCAGAAGAATCGTCTTACCCAATAAACTAGGCCGAATTAGGCATATTTTTGAGTGCCAAAATCAATTTTGGTCTCCTGCAGACAAACAATGTTGATACTGCGCTTGTACAGTTTAGCAGTAGTAAAAATTGCTAACACGTGACGCAGGAGCCCTCACATTCCAAAAGCTGATGGATAAAACCATCTTTTGGTTCAGGATAGCAAACAAGAACTAAAGGAGGCAGTGGAAATTCCATCGTTTGTAATTTGATGTGCGGTCTGTTCCGGTACAAATGGGGAAGCGTCGCCGGTCGCCTTCCATCTAATTATTACTGGAACTCGTGCATATAATACCAGTTTTTTTACGATCTACAGTCATAACATAAAGGCCTATCAGACACTAACCGATCTCTGATTGGACGAAAATCAGGACTGAAGTTGGCAGTATAGGATGATCAAATAGTCGGCAGTGGTAAAAGTGAAAGTGGCCGAATGGATTAATCGTCCTCGCCTGTTTAAACTGACATTACCAAACTATTGAAAGGATTCACATTTGATTATCGATTTAAACTTAGCCCAGCGATAGCTCAATATCGTTGAGTAAGTCTTACAGTCATCACCATATTAAAATGAATTGAAACAAAAGCAATTCTGCAAAGAAGGAAGGCTGGTATTGGCTTTGAGTGGCGCGAGCAGCACAAAAACATTTTAATTTCTTATCAGGTCAAATGTAGATAATGCAGACTTGATCGATAACGAGATGCACCAGCGGCTGAAGTCGTTTCGCTGAGCCCAACACCACAGGTGCGATTAATTATAAAAACTATTATTATTATGAATGTCAGGTAACCGGTTTAATTGAAGGACACTTGATTCTAACTATGTAATGTTCGTCAGTACAACAAAGTGATCGGTTTCGAGGTGTTCGCATCTATGAATCATTATGAAGTTTGCTAGCATTACCAAAGGGGTACAATATTTTAAAAGATGTATTTGTTGTCTCAGTGCTGTCCTTTTTGTTTCGGATTTGACCGCATTTTGCTTGTGCGGGACAATATTTGTTCAGCTGAGATTTTTTGAGATAAAAACGGCAATCAAGCTGAAAATAATAAACATTTTCACTGCGCTGGTATACAGCCAATTCAATGAAGAAAAGAATGAGATTCTTAATCTTGGCTATCCATATGAAGGACAAACGTCAAAAATCGCAAATATTTAATTTTTTACTAGTCGCAAAAAATTTTGCCATTTCATTGAGTTATTTTAAAAATTCCAAAGTTATTCATTGTACAATTGTGGTAATATTAAATCTAAGAAAATGCATGATAAAATATGAATACGAATGCCAACCTCTTTTAACAGTAAGGTAATAATCGGTGTTAGTTCAATGTGAATAACATTTAAGCCGTAAAGAGCACGTCTACGACCAACCAGTTCCTTGGTCAGCGCTGTTTGGTTATGAAGTTCAGTAACAGATCCTTCTTCAATACCTCTGAGAGAGTAAAGTTTCAGAAATAAAATAAACAAATAAATTATTCATTTTTGCAAATTATGAATGAGGAAAAATCAAAACTGTCAGATACGTCTTGAATGATTTTGTAGTGCGAGCGTCACGGCTTGATTCTCCACGATTTGCGTACTTGGGAATAGGGATCAAGTGGATCTTTGCGTAGCTGATAGTGCAAAGCGACTACCCACGAATGCAAATCGTAGAGAATCTAAATTCAAAACTATTTGGTCGGCTTAAAGACACAAAACTCTCTAACGACATATGAAATAAACAAATGGGAATGTTATATGCACTTATTAATACCACTTAGATGCCTCAAATATACGAACAGGTGTAATATTTTTAATGTGTAAAATTAACATCGATTTTTAGCAGATGGCCATCAAACATACTGATTTTAGCTAGACATATCTGCCACACCGAAATTGTAGCTTTGAGCAAAGAAAGCCAGTACTAAAATTGGACAGGCGTTTCAATCTCATTCTTACTTGATTACTTATTTTGCGCGACAATATGAACCGCAAATTTGTTATTACCTCTACTGAGGCAAATTTTCCGTGTCAAGACCTAAACGCGCCGGGTCATTATCATCGTTCATTTGTATATCTTCCACTTTATTTTGAAATCATATTGTTAACTATCGTACAAAAATGCATACGTACCAATAAACACAATTATATTACAATAAAAACTAAAATTAAAATCAAACATTAATTAATAAAATAAAGCTACTATATTTAAAATAAAGATCTGAATTTTGAAATCATTTTTCTCATTTGCATTCAAACATATATACCCACATAGAATTTAAAAACAGAATACTTCAAATACTTGAAATAGAACTTATGTCTGAAGAAATAAATAGCTTAAAACTTTATTTACATTGTCAGTTATGCAAGACGAGCTATTTTGATTATCTTGTTATGCCAACTACACTATTTATAGGCATTTCGTGACTCATTGAATATCACTGTCGCATATCACAACCTTGTTCATATGAACAAATATGAATAGCGAATATTGCGAAGGCTACCTTTATGCCAGATGCTAGTGCAACGACCATTTGACCATGTCAAACCCACTGATGATGGAAACGAAGATCATTGTTAATTATATGAAACGCTCCCCCAACAGGAAAAGATAAACAAGCAAGTTTTACAGCCCTCAAAATTATGAGTAATTTCCATACGTATGCGGAATTGACACATTAGTTTGTCAAATATTGATTTATTGCTGCTCTTGAAAATCTAAAATACGTAAATATGTTTGAATTAAAAGCCCGCATGTGTAAATTCACTACATTGTGTATACAAGTAAAAATTAAACTAGTAGTTCTAAAACGCGACGAGCATAACAGCTCCTTTATCTAAGCATATTATAAGTCTGCTAAACTACAAAATGGAAAGTCACACGCAAACAAACCAAGATAGAATGGGCGTACACATTAACGAAATAGCGATAGTGAACAGCGACTGAGTACAACTTACAGACAAAAACTACCGAATAGAAATATAAGAAAGCTCAAGGATTCTATCAAAATTCGTGTTTTCGCATATAACATCAACTTTCTGTTTTAGTGACAGAAAAAATCATTGAAAACTAGTTGTGAAAGATCACTTATCAGGCAAATAATTCATCTCTGCAATATTAAAGAAAACTAAAAGAACATATCTCTTGGCGCTGTAAAAATCAGTGGTAAAATTAATGAGCATCTAACACTCCAGAACAAATGGTAAAAACATGTGTAAAAGTTTTTTGTATTTGGTGTTTAGTAAAATATGCGGACTCATCAAGAGTAGCTTGCATAATTTACATAAGCAGCTGGAATAAAGCTAATACGTCTATCAATCTCAGCACAAGATTATTCGTCTGGTCACCAGATATCTCAGTAAGATGGCAACTTCGACGATAAACAGTAGGACGCTGTTTAGAACGATCTTCGACACTAATAAAAAATTGAACATAAAGACCGCTTTTGATGCAATTCGCTTCAGACCTTACTAGATGGGTATTCGGAGTTAAATCAATGGCATTCTGGGAGCCTGTCTTCATTTTTGCCATCAGAGAAAACTTAAAAACACTTCCTTCTAGAAAATTATTTAAGTTTACCCAAACTTAACAACTGTAAGGATAAAAGGCAATACTTGTTCCACATCGAAGATTAGCAATATTAAAAGCGAAAAATTATGTGCTTTTACGGATATAAACCTATCAGAACATTGTGGCCTGTTAGTTTGGATAATTGTATGACATATATATATATATATATATATATATATATATAGAAAGATATATATATATATATATATATATATATATATATATATAAGGTTACATATATATATATACATATATATATATATATATATATATATATGTTATTATTATAGTGTTGTTATATATATATATATATATATATATATATATATATATATATATATATATATATATATATATATATATATATATATATATATATATATATATATATATATATATATATATATATATATATATAACAATCACGGAAATAAATCAATGAGACGGGTGTCATCAATATTATCAAGACAATTAGCATTAAAAATATAATCTAAATCATCAACTTGATCACACTAAATATTATCTATCGAGGCAATAAAAGTGAATATATCACATAAACCTATGCATTTCGCTAACATAATACTAGAGTAAAACACTCTTCAAGAAAGCAGAAATGAGAATGTTCATGAAAACGCACACACCCATTAATTCTAACAGTAAGAAAATACTAGATAAATGCATTTATAAGCAATAGTGACGATACAACTAAATAAACTCACTGAGACATTCCAATAGCACAAGCTACACGAAGATATTTTTTCATAAATATGCAAATTCTTACTTCTGAAAGAAGCGTATTCTCTCAGCAATCAACAGCCATGTTATCATAAAGTGAGCTATATTCATACAGGCATAAACAGATATATAGGTCCCACACACAGCTGGTTCCAGAAGAGCGTATGCCAGCAGTACAAAATCAATTAAGTCTTTTCGTTAGGCGTCGATTTCCGCTAGATTTCGACAGATTTTGTTCCATTCAGGCGCCTTCTGGTTGGTAAATTAATGATGCGGCATTATCAAATGAATGATATCTCAATTAGTGGTGTCTAATTCCTAGATTGCTGGACCACACCATTTGCGAATCCAGAAATTTACTGTAGTTATAGTTTCTTGACTAGATTCTAAATCAAAGAGCAGCGAGATAAAGCTGATCAACTAGTTAATTTTGCGCATGACTAATGCATCCATACGCTTATTTGACTAAAAAGGTGAGTATAATTATTTAAAAAGCTATCTAGGCTATTTAAACTTTTGTCTATTATTCCTTACGACTAAGCAACATGAAGTATGGCCGACAATATAAAATCAACCAAAGACCGAGGATTCTGGTGCTTTGAAGAATAGATGGGCAACTACCAAGCGGTGTGCATAACTTACCGAAGGCACTTCAGTAAGATATATGCGTCTGAAAATTTAACTTGCGCAAGGACCTAGGGATAAGCACATAATTTGACTACGAGAAACAGGACATCGTACAGAACAATCTTTAGTCTCGGATTGAAATTTGATGTAAAAACATTCGTCAACGCATTTATCTTCAGAAACTACCGGATACAAAACAGCTAATGGCCCACTTGACCTATTCTTTTTCCTATATCGTAAATGTAACGTAAGCATAGTCGAGGTAAGTTTGTTGCAAACAAATAACGAAAACCACTTTAACAGCATAATCGAACAAAGAGAAAACAACTGCATGTCCTATTCAAAATATGATTAACAACAACGAGTGATTCAAAAAGGCCACCACCAGTGCGAATATAGGCTTCAGGTGATCAGACAAATTTGACCGGACGCCATTGTTAAGCCCGGTTCGCCATAAAATCCTGCTGTCACGCAATTAGAAACAGCATAGAAGTGTGTAAATACAACGACGGTCGACCGTTGATTTGATAGTGCGCCGTGGTGCATGAATTAGGTCTACGCCTACTAGTCCCAGACAAAATTCTGCCTGAATTAGCCTAGTTCACTTCGTTCGCGCTAAGAAAATCAGGCGAATAATAACAGTGACCAAAAATTACTTATCAAAGAGCCCACTAATACCTTGACATGTAGTTTTTAAAGGATCAATTGATCTTCTGAGCTCCATTAGTTTTTATCATTGAGTGGATACTTTTATCCAACGACATTTATTTATAGCACACTTACAACTCACTACTCCCGACTTTTTGAAATTTAACTTCGTGTATCATCATCGTCGTCATCATTATCATCACGGTCATTATCATGCGCTGCAAGGCATAAGTCATTATTAACTACTGTTTCAATGCCATATAACCACAAGAAGAATAAAAAGGAATAAAAAAATTTTAAAAAGCAATAATAAGGATGAAAATAATAATTTAGACAAATAAATTATTAAAGGAGAATGAATTATGAGGACGATCCAGTTAATATGAGTATATTTTCTTATATAACACACAGAAAGGAGGCAAACTTTACTTCTACAAAACAGCACGGTCGGCAATGCACAACCATCAATAGCTGACTCTTCAAATGCAATAAAACCACGCCAAAAAATAAAAAAGGTAATATTAATGACAGAAATAATAATTTAGACAAAAATGATTAGAATGATTTATAAAGAGGATTTATTTCAGGTGGGCATATTTACCCATACAGTACGCATACACGAGACAACCTATATCACTAAACAACACCATTATAGTTAATCACATATACACACAAAACAATATGTGACCACATAAAGGAGGTCCACGTATGCATAATAGTTCATGGTTGAAAACTATGTACAATGCGGCATTGAGGCGTGCTTAGAGGCGATCCCGTTGTCGATTTCTAGTAAAATCATCATCGTAACTCTCTTGTCGTACTTAGGAGCTATTAGCTGCGAGGTTTAGCATTTTTTTATGGCGCGATACAGTAAAACCAGTAATGAAGCTGCATTGCCGATATTGCTATGCCTTAAGTATGATTTGAGCATAAGGGTGATGTATAGACGTTTAGCTTGCCTCATTTCTGTGTGTTATCTAGGTAAGTGTACTCAAATAAACGAAGTCCCATCGGTCAAAGATCACCTTTTTTTAAAATATTTTGTCTAAATTATAATTTTTTTATTAATATTGCATTTACTTTTTATAATTTTTATTTTATATTCTTCCCTTTAATTTATTTTTTTCTCCTCATGGTTATATGGCAGTGAAGCATAAATTATTAATGCCGTTTTAATTGCTGTCTGTGACAATGGTAACGATGAATAAATGGGTGGAAAAGTTGCAGTGGTTTGCTTTGATGCTTCCTCTCTCTCATTTAAATGAGTATCCATTGCAGCATACAGCTTATAGTCATATTACGTTTTAGTTGATTTAATAATCTCGTAATGTACTTAATTTTCAATAATGTTAGGCATTACATAATACAACAGAAATAAAATATTACGTTAAGTCAATCTTATTACCAGAGATTGTAATTGAGGAAGTGGAGATACCCAGATGCAATGAATACAAACTTCTATATAATAGAGACCTCTGAATTGGAAAAGTGAGATAATCGTAGTATTTTAAACCACTTGCCATATCGCGCGGAAATTCCGACCAAGAACTATGATGCGCAGAAGGATCCAAACCCGATAGACGAACGGGTCCTATACAACCCAATTGTACTTTACCTTGAAAATTTGTCCACCTTGTTTTTTACATTAACTTGGCGCTGGATGAGAGTATAATGCTCTGTTGGGCAGTCGAAATGAGATTACTAAAAATGTGGCAAAGTCAGCACAATTCAAGAAGCCTTAATTGTTTTTCTAGTGAGTAGTACTTGTATGCCAAACCAAAAATACGTCTACGGACGTTATTCGTTATTGGTAGCTTATATGAAATATTATTTTCAAAAATGTGTGGGCTAACGCCTGTAAGCATTTAATACCTTTGATTCTAAAGGACCAAGTACCACTAACGTTTAAATAAACTGCACAGATACGTACGACTTTTAAATTAAAGTGAGACACACATTTCTCCAGAAGTGAAGTTAGGATAAGGTCACTATAGCATTCGCGATTTTCCTATTCCCTTCGTAACGAAACTTGCCTCAGTTAGGGACATAGCCATCAAGATACGTAAACCTGTCAACTACTACTAGATATTTACCTTGGAGTGACAGCGTTGAAGTAAGTGTGAGATGATCCTCTAGAAGTGCCTTAGAGGATGTTTATTTTCATTTCTATTCAAGGTGGTTGGGAAAATATTGGTTTTTAATAAGAATGCAATAGCGTCTGCATAGTCAAGATCGACTAATCCATCGCCGGAGAAAGCTTCGATGCTTGCATTCTGAATAATATAGTTAATAGGGACATCTAAAAACAAAAATGAGGTAATTAAACATACTTGACAGGCACCACAGTAGTAGCAAAAGTTGTGCGATGATTCATTGTAAGCAATAACAGAACAGAAGTTCTTATGTAGACAGCAATTAAAATATTTACAAATACAGTGGGTATACATATTTCCAATATATGATCGAATTGAACATTGCGATCTACTAAGTTAAATGCACCTTTGAAATCTAAAAACAAGATTAATGTGGAGCGGTGACATATTTATTGCAGTTAAAGTACTCGCCTTAAGGTAAATCTTTTATCTATACTACTTCGTCCAGGCTGGAATTCGGCCTTTTTCATCAGTATGTTATTCACGAAAAGCATTGCATGTGTTCGTCCATTTGAGTGGGAACTTCCATTCAGATTCCCTCAGAGTTGAAAATGATATTTTCATATAGACGAACAAAGTTCTCATCAGTTTAGCTATAATATCAAACAGTTCCTCCAGATTGAAAACAGAAGCCACACTTCTATGTACGTGCCACTGGTTTCGCTCGTGTACAGTGTGCCACTTTTGTAAAACAAATTAAATTAATAATCCGTTATTTATTAATAATTCCTGTGGTTTGGCAGCTGTTCCACACATTTTATGAACTCTTTTCCAACTAAATTCTTCCTATATACGTGATAGAGCCCCAAAGAAACAACACTATATGGGAATATACAATCAACAAATTATATTTCGATAGACAGCTGAAACGCTGTTATTTTTGCGGATACGTGGTAGTGCAAGCGCGGATGGGCACCACAAGGTTATTTACATTCAGTTATGACGGATTCCTCGCTCCAAATAATGTCAATAAACTTTCGCAAGTTATTTATAATATGCCTTCTTTATGCAGTGCGGCCACACTGAAATTTGTAGCCGATTCATCCATTTCTGCTACAATATCGACCACGTGAAAGGATTCAGAGTGCACTTAGTCAGTAACTACACTATTTGTGACATTTACCTGATTGCCGAGATTAAGGAAGTGCTTCACAAACTGAGATCCAAAAACTGAAGGCACTCGTAACTACTAGGCAAAATGATCACTGCTATTACGTCAGGTTTTAACATAAGATTCGAAGAAGTTGTTACATGTCCACGTTGCTTCTGACACGTTTGCAAGAGTTTTACAGTGCTGACCCTAGCTTATTTTGTGGTTGTAAGCAAACATCTTGCAAAACTTACAGATTAAAGTGTGGTACCATAGTTTTGTATCAGTTATCATGTGTTCAATAGTTTTAGGGTAAGCAGGGATAGAGAAAAAGTTCTGGCGAACAAGCTATGATATGATATATTGATTGAATTAGTAGAGATCCTATGGTAAGCTCCAGCATATTGGACAGAAGACAACCGTAGTCTGTTTACCAAAATGTCATCAATCTAAGTAAATTGGCAATTCAACGTCCCATTCGCACGATCTACGTTGCCACACAGTGCTGGAAGCAAACGTTTTATGGTGTTGAAAATTAGTATTAACCACGATTACATTGAGGCTAAGAATGAGCCTTGAGAGTCTAATATTAAATCTTCGTTTCTCGCAGTCTGGATAAAATTTAAAACTGAATTCAGCGGCAATCACTGGGGGTTCTAATGCCACTCAAAGTCAAGTGCTATATCTGAAAGTATTTCAAATAAATCGCCCTTTTTATTAACAGGATAAATGAGTTGGCACATATATCTTTAAAACTCTAAGAACCACATTGCCAACACCAAACCTAGTATAAGCAAATTAAGTTTATAGCTTTACAGCCAGAAATGGATTCCACTAAAGCTCGATACCTCACATAACTACTTTCGCATTGATATTGCATATTAGTGACTTTTTTCCGGCAAAAAGATACGAAAAATACAAATTTTGGGTTGTTCATAGCAATTCTAGTCTCTTGGACACAATAAATGTGGATACCACGCTTGTACAGTTCACCAGCCATAAAAGACTGACTAGCTCAAAAGGTAAAAGCCCTCACATTCCAAGAACCAACGGATAAAATACCACTGATATTTTGCAGTGCATGGGAAATATAAAAGGGTGTTCGAAGTTCACTGTGTGTAATTATACGTGCATTCTGCACCAGTACTACAGAGATAGCGGCGTCCGTCGCGAAACTTCAGGCTCATCTGCAGCATTTTGTTTTCGCTTATTCATCCAGTATGACTAAGCAAATAAGGCGATATTTTGTTTACCGTGTGCAGGCCGATGCAGTGTAGAATCTTTATTAGTTGTATTGTCTATGAGTTTATGTGAGCCATCAGAAACACCAAGCTTCTTTCCTAATGCTGATGGATTATTTGTAACCAGTCATTCTGCTACTAGACTACTCACCGCCCAAGGCTGATGAGCATCATTTGCACAGAATACGTTTTTAAGGCGACAGAAAACACAATCACCTCTAATAATGGTAGACGAAGCCATCACGCTAAGTGACAGCATTAAATTTGACATTGGTCAGAGGCTACCAGAGACGCTTGTCCGAAGGATATTGGTAGTGTAAATGAATAAACTTACACCGCCCTATAGCTGTGAAAACTTCCAACTTGTAACATGGCCGGTTATAGCTGCCGTCGACTGGGCAGTTTCATCAAAAATAGTATTCACTTGATTTGGTTAAGACATTGTCAGCTATGTAACAGGAGGTAACACACAAGAGCGAAATTTAGGAATCAACCAATTTTATGCAATCACGCTTCGAGTCGCCATCGAATTCTTAAAATATTAAGTAACTCAGTTTTTTTGGCTGGGTAATTGCATAAGAATATAGCTTACACACCCAGCTCACTAGGCAACATGGGTCACTGGTGGGTGATTTGAGACACAGAAGGCATATAAGACAATCTCGTGACCGGATATCATTCACGATATAGGTTACTTGACCACATCGCACCGTTTTCTTATTAACCGCGAGAAACTTTATCTGGAAAACACTTGTGGACCTAGCAGAAAATAAAGTCTATTGGACGGGGCTAGTTAATTAGCCGGATTGACATAAGCTCTCCTAGTACCAATAGTGCAAGAGATCTAGATGTTCATTAATGAATTTATATACGCCAATATATTTAATCCATCTAGTTAATATTAAAAAAAAGAAATGAATGAAAACGAATACAAGCATTCACTTAAATCTCAAGCAAGAACCATAAAAAAATTTAATTTACTTTTTTAGTAATGAACGTGAGTTTAACATGCTTTTGGGGAAGAATACCATAAATAATTAAACGAACACTCTCTACGCGTACGGAGATATCAGTTATTGCAATAAAGGCTGCTATCTTTTTGTAAACATCAGCCTCACTATACACAAATATCTGTCAGTATAAAATAAGCATAGTATATTGCAGAAAAGTAAATACACCCAGAAGCCCGGTTCCGTCATTACAGGGAAGTATTCAGAAACTGTCCAGAAGCTGCCACGGACAGGGCTCGAACCAAG
Source organism: Eudiplozoon nipponicum (assembly GCA_029291075.1). NCBI lineage: Eukaryota > Metazoa > Platyhelminthes > Monogenea > Mazocraeidea > Diplozoidae > Eudiplozoon > Eudiplozoon nipponicum. Next base: position 138,606 of record JAQBSW010000731.1, on the reverse strand, counting down.
GCACGTCTGCTTTGAAATCTGCAGTTCGAATAAGTGGCTCAGTGATTTGATCAACAGACTTGCTATAGTTCGAGCCCTACCCGAGGCAAATACTGGACAGTACGTGCAGAATACTCAATATGGACGAAATCGGTCTGTTGGTTGAAGTCTTTCCCACGTTTTACAATGCTTAATTTATACTGACAAATTTATTCATATAATGGGATTTGTGGGTATATTAGTATAGTAATCTTGATGTAAATAATCAAATATAATTTCTTTTTCTTATTTATTGATATACTATAAAGAAATGAACGGTACATTAATGTATAATGGACACGTGCTTAAATCTTACCGTAATATTTCAAAACATTCTGAAGCATAATTCCATATGTACTTTAAGCGTTTATAGAAAAAGTACATAACAATATTTGGATCCTTAAGGAATTAATAAAAAATACTTACAGCTGCTACCATTCTTTGATTCACATTTCTGCTGACAGAACCATAATTAGCATGTTTCCTTTTATAAAACGACTTTAAATAGGATTGACGGGATAATTTGACACTGTAAGATTAAATAAGAACATTTACCAATCCCCGTCAATTGTTTTCATCGATATAATACAATCAAAATAAACTCCATTAGAATCCTAGAATTATTGATTTAAAAATCTTACTAAAAGTAAAACACGCTGAGCATCAGCTAAGCTGCACCTCTTGTGTGTCAAAATTATTTTCCAGTGCGGAAACCAATGTAAGACAAGTCGGAATACAAAGGCTGTAAGAATATAACATATCCACACAAATGTAGACTTTAACATAGAATACTTATAGCCCCATATTTCCTTTTTGGTCAATGATAAAATAAAGTTACCAATTTTGTGCCATCGCTTTCGTAAATAAAATTACGTTTCTCCCTCTGCCTGACATCCATTCAATTCGAACAATTCAACCACCTGATACATAAATTAAGTCAAACTGGAGAGTTTATATTCAATATAAATTTATTTCATTAAACCCGCTTAACTATTTTAGCCTTTTTAATTGCAAGAAATTAATTAATTTACGAAATAAATGACAAAATGAGGATACTGCTAAATAAATATTTAGAAATTTACGATGCCAATGATTAACTGGTATAAAACTTGACCCTCGTTTTTAATAATAGTCATACATATTCCACTTGAGAGTGATGCTGAAATTGGTCAAATTAAATCTCCGATAATTTGTAATTTAATTCAAATATAATGTGAAATTTTATTGACTTATACTGGGCCAATAATAAAGCACACAGTCTAACATGTAATTTTCAACAACACACACGGTTTTTTAAATGGGTCCTATCCCGTTATACACTGATATTTTAAAATTTTGGAGGACTCAAAGTTCAATGAAAAACTTGACGGAAGAAAATGATCCGATCTAGTGTAAATGAATAAATTTGAATCTGGTGTGTGCTTTTGTAGAGGCCAATGTTTACATTTTGTGTTAATATTTTAACACTGTACTAAGCAACGACTTTTCTATAAACGACGATTATCTAGTTATTTGTATCAAACAAATAATAACGAAGTTAAACTAATCTATGAAAGAATTGTTCAGTTTTAGATTTGAATTTTTGTATTTTGCACCTAATGCTGTAACAGCAGACTTAGTCACGGTACAGCAAATCATGGCATATACAGAAGGTCACCTGACATTAGAGGAAGAAATTCGCAATTTAAGTAGAAAAGTAGCGAGTATGAATCGCAAAGCTGATTATGTGGCGAGAACTATTTCGCAATTTCAATGTCAGGATAGAAATTCTAGACGTCAAAGGAATCACTCGCGTCAACGCTTCGATGGGCCTCGCGGATGGTGTAAAGTACATTGTGAATATAGACGAAGTGCAAATTGCTAAGGAGGAAATTGCATATACTCGCATTTATGTGGAACCAGATGGAAAGGTGGCACAAAATCGGTAGAGAGAAATTCCTCACCGGGAAAAGTTTGAAACCCACTAGTAGGAGCCATAGGTGGTGTTCCATTGCAAAGGCTCCCTGATGTGCCAATAAAACGCATACTGAAGTCAAAATCGGAAAATGCGACAAGAGGGAAAAGTACCAACACAGACAACGAGAGGGTTAAATTATGCTTAAGCGGAGATCTTGCCGGACTATCCAGCAATAAATTCATTATTAGAGATGAATTGACGGGTCTGTAGTTTCTCAGAGACACAGGTGCAGAAGTAAGCATAGTTAGGTCAGATATGGTGGAAGCAGATATCCCCACATTTGATTATAAACTATGAGCCACTATTTGTATTTAGATTGGAGGTATGGGGTGAAAGTACTTTTGCTCACCTTGGGACAGAAATCTTCCTTTAAGTGTAATTTTCTGTTAGCCGGTGTCAATGACAATATGATTGAGAGGGATTACTTGACCCATTTCAAACTGATACTAGATCCCAAAACTAAGACCATCGGAAAAGGCGCGGGTGTGTTGACACACACTGACTCTAACACTTCAGAAGTTAGAACAGTCCTTTTACCCCGTCCTATAGTAGCAAGTGATTTGCCGATATCATTGAGAAACACCTTGCCTCGTTTTAGCCTTTTAATGTCAAGATAAATGGATTGAAGACAGATGTAGAGCACCAAATAGATTTGGTGGCTCCGTTGCTTTGTTCAACAAAGGCCCAACCGTTGGCACAACACACACAACAAGTTTCTGTGTCTGAATTTCACCAATTGCACGAAAAGGGAATTTGTAGAAGGTCGAATTCTAATTTTGCTTCTCCAATATTTGTAATTCCTAAACCTGAACCGGAACAATGGAGGGTTTTTGGGAATTATAGTCTTTTAAACTTACTGACTATCCTATCCCTAACCCGAGTCATCTTACTTTACTTTACTGCGGCTGACTCCTTTTAGAGGATAAGCCGGCTCCATTTCATGGAGTTTCTTGGGAATTTGGTACAACCCGAGTCATCTGCTCCGAGACATAATGGGATATGAGGTTTATTCATCTAAAGTTCTCCAGAAAGCCTGCTATCAGATACCAATGGAGGCAAGTTCTTTACTAATCAACGCAGTCAGATTTCCAGGAGGGGATCGCATGAATTTCTTCGAATGCCTTTTGGGTTGAAGAATGCCAGTCCGACATTCCAGCGCTTGGCTGTAGAAGTCCTTCAGAATTTTCCATTTGCGATGGTGTTCGCAGACGACATAATTAATTTCCGTCGATCAACTGATGGACATTTTGAGCATTTGGAAACGGTTTTGATCAGACGGGAACAATATGGATGAATAATAAAACCTAATAAGAGCAACGATGGATGCTCTTCAGTTAAATATCTTTGACATATACTTTCTAATGACGGAATTAAACATTTCGAAGATAAAATCCAAGCCACCAAGGACGTAACAGAGTCCCGCACCGTGCGCTAGGTACGAAGATTCTTGGGCATGATAAACTATTATCAACGATTCATTCCAGATCTAGAAGGAATTTTGGGTTGGCTAACACTCCACCTAACACGTGAGAAGATCACGATCAAGAAGTATTGACCTATCACCTTGAATTAGAAAGACCGAGATAAATTCCATAAGGCTAAAGAAACGCTAAGTGGCATAACCTCTCTAGCACCTGTAGATTGGGAAAAGACATTTCAGCTAATCACAGATGCCTCTGATATTGCAATAAGAGCAGTGCTTCAGTAAAGAGACAAAGATATTGTAAGACCAATTGGGTTTTATAGCCAGTAGCTACATGATTGAGAAAAACGGTATGATACTTTTGGTAAAGAGCTTCTTGCCGTGTATGCTGCAGTGATAAATTTTGAGCATTATTTAGACGGCAATCAGTCAAAATTAATGACAGATCACAAGCCGTTGATAATCATACTTAATAAAACCGCGAGGCCTAATTGCTCTCACAAGGTGAATGTTGTATCAGATGCACTTAGCAGACCAAACGAAGCAGACGTCGAGCTGATACATAAAAAATCTTGAAGATTTTTCTAAAAAATTAGCCAATCAAATCAAGGAAGCGCAAGGATCCGATCCCTTAACGTTATTTTTTGCTAAGAGACCTAAAAAGGGAGAAGTCCTCGTTTATAGAAAATTAATGTTTAATACTAAATCGTTACATCATGGTAAATTTAATGCTATCACTCATTTTATAATTATCCAAATTGAAAATTTAAACTTAACGGTGATTTGAAGACCTCCGTACGCTAATTCAAATTACGATAATCTTTTTACTAGTTCTTTTCAACCTATTTTTAACTGACATGGTTATAATGTGGTGGTAGGATTAAGGCTATTGTTCTATTAACAAATGACAGGCCAAAAATGGTCAAGTTCGTATCGATCTTGGTGTGTCTGTAGAAGTCTGATGTTTGCTGAACGATATATTAGCTTCGGTTCAGTGAGCTTACCTTTTTATCGAACTCTATCAGGTATATACCTGCATGCACTGCTTTCTAAGCTAACTCAAATACTAAATGATCAACTATCTGTGTTTCCACCAATTGTATGGATAAATCTTTTGTAAACACAATGTAGCCGACGAGTGGTTCCGATCGCTTCGGATATATGCCTTTGTGTGGTCTGGAGAGAGGGTCTGCCATCACATTCCCCCCCCCCATAAATATGATATGTCGGATTAACACACCGAGAATAAATAAAACTGTTGGTCTTCCATAGGATGCTTATCAGCAGCTTCTGATCGATCAATACCGTGGACTGATGTCCGTTCAATTAGTGCTTGAAATGCGGCATTGAAGCATAAACGCCATATAATTAATTTCCAAATTGGTCATATTGCTTTTCACGATCCTGGGGCTTCTTACTATAAAATCCGATCTGCTTGGCGATATTATCCTTTTCCTTGATATGACACTGCCTTTATGGCTAATTCGGAACCATCTGTTACCAGCCCAAACAGCTTAGTTCAATACACAGATGCTAATTTTTTTGTTTCACTCAACAGGTATTTCGCCCTTTTAAATTTCTCCTATTAATCTTGGCCAAAGTTAATAAGCCATGAATTCTTCAACACACTCTTCTCACGTACAAACTATCGAGTTAACGATCCCAAAATTCCAGCTAAACCTGATATAAAATGACGGTAATAACAATTCAACCCAAAAAATATACACAGTTGGTTTACAGTTCGGGGCTTCGGCACATCTAAGATAAACTGGATCATACTATTCAATGCTTAAACTCCCTCCTTCAAGATGGAATACCCATGAAATATTGCTAATGAGCAACTAATCTTGCTTTTCACTGGTTTAACACTAATCCTTAATCTTCGAACTTTGAAAATAAAGTGTCCAAGTATTTCCAGTTTTCCCCAAGATTATGTGATGATGAAATCTATGTGCACTCGCGCAAATTAACAGTCCTGTGGAATTTATTCGCAAGAAAATGGAATTACTGACTTTTATTCTTCAATTAAAAAGTTATGCATATGAAATTGTGCAATCCACCGCCAGGAATTTCACTGTGATGAGTAATGTGGACTCTGTCTTCATAGGTACTTGGTATTAGGCTTTCCGGAGAATTCAAGTAGTGCAAACTTCATACCACACTGTATCTTTAAGCAAAGCACTCTGGTTTTCTAGACGATATGAATCAACTTTTGTTACCGTGTTCAACAATCTATATTTACCACAAACCCTTCATTGTCCCGATTCAGGCTTGGGAACAACCAATATTTGAAATGTAATTTTGGAATTTGAAGGACTATAAATTCATTCCTCGCGTAATCGATAAAATTCATAAATAGCGATCCGTTGATTATGCTCCGCTATCGGTTGAGCCGTAGGAAAAAAGGTTGTAAAGCCACCAATTCGATTTTGGATCTATTCTTGTTTTCAGTCTATTACGCTTAGTATTAAATGACAGAAAGACTGACAGTTGTTTCTCAAAAGCTTCCGCTAAGTCATAAGCGACAACGGTAGGCAAACTCACTTAATAACTGAGATTCCAGTCGCATTACATGTCACATCCCCAGTGTCGTCATTTTTGGATTTTGTATGGCTCTGCATCATGATTATATGTCACTGCTTCAGTGCATTGGTCAGTAGTTTGAGTCTTCAGATTGAAAGCCAGGTTGACAGGGTAAAAATTATAATCCCAATAATGTTCGCTTTTACGTCAGCGAAGAGAAAATTACAGATAAACGAAGATTTCGGCCCTAGTGTCACTGATAATTGTTAGATGCCATTATCATAATAAAACGTCTGTTGGCGGCTTATAGATAATATACAAATGTGGGAAATCAATTTCCAAAACATGGGATCGAACTATGGTAGTGTGATTTAATAACAAATAATGACGTAACCCTATATGTTCGTACGCCTTGGTAATGAGTATGTGATATCACCGCCTGTGCATCCAATGTTTGTTTAATTATATTAATGTTTATTTCGATACCAATTTCCCATGTAACGTTGTATCCGTTCGATAATAACAGATTTGGAATGGTTAGTTGGAACGTACGCCATGTTTGTGTGTTCATGAGTGTAAGCGTTTTTTAGACTAAGAAACAACAGTTGCATATAAGCGGCACGAGTACCACTCATCCAATTGAATTTAAGGTGATAAAAATAAATTCCTCTTTGACAGATCAGACTTAATTCACACTTACTTTCCTAAATAAAGTATTTACGAGTGCCATCCCGGTAAGCAAGGTGCAAAATACTGTAAATACCGAGACACAAAATTTTCACAGCAAATAATTAAGAGATATTAAAATTAAATAAAATAAGGATGAAATGTTTAAATAGGATAGAAAGTTAAAATAATACGGGTTCATAAGAGAACTTTGAAAATTGTCTACTAAAAAACGTAATACTTTATATACCGTTTGAGGTGGAGAACTTATATATATGCAATTATGTGTGAAGTGTTGCGTACATAGTAATTAATTAGTTCAAACATGGCAAAAAGGATAAATCAAAAACAGCATGAACGCTGGGGACTCCTCAGTATGAGCTGGTATTACGCCCGTTATCTACTAAATAATTTGGTGAGTAATGTGGGAAAATAGGACGGCATAATCTCCTATACGAATGTGTAAACCTGCACTAATGGAGCTAACTTTATATTAAGTCTTCGACAGCATTACATTAAAGCTATTTCATTATATAATGTAACGCGCGGCTCCGTGTTACAAGCCAACAAATATCAATTTAATCAGACTTGGTTTTCCTTAGGGTCAAATATATAAGGCAATCATTCTCTTAAGAGTGATTTTAGAAACAATCTTTGTTAGTTTCAAGCAGTTTTAATTGAGATTTCTTGAACTGAATGTTTTTGTAATTAATTGGGTTTTATTTAATAATAATACACACCTGTGCATAATACGCCGTTAATATGCAGTGGATTTATGTGATTTAATGCTCAAAGCCAGGATTTATATATTTTGTGTGTTTAACTCTCTATACCTAATTACTAACTATTCTGCCAAGACATTCTGGATTTATATATTTTGCGTGTTTAACCCTACACACATGACTATTAACTGTTCTGCTAGGAGATTCTGGATTCATAGTTTTTTTTTCAATCACTCGTACAAAAACTATCTGTTCGGCTAAGACATTCGGGATTTATTTATTGTGTTTATTTTGACTGCTTCTATGCCTAAATAATAACTTATGTTGACAATATATTAATTTGCTGCGTCTAGAGCACGGTCAATTTTGAATAACAGTGAATTTGAATTTACTTTGCAACATTGTGTACAATATACGTATGATGATTCGACTTAGCTTTCTCACATCACTCATTGGAAAAGAGTCTAAGACAGATCATAAGCACGGCCATCGACATCAGCTACCAGGCATACTTAGAAATGGTATAGCATTGCTAAATAAACAGCTATCCCGCAAAACCTCTTACAATAACAACAATACCTCCTACATAAATAGTGCCCCGCTTCTTCGAGCTCACAGCCTATAAATAATTTATCAGCAACTCTAGTCTATGAGAATATCAAGCCGAGGCTAGTCCTCCCGCTAGCCCAAGCACTTCGGATGAATGCCACGGAAGAGTGAATCCGGTAAAGCGGGGAAAACACACAAGAAAACAAATCCTGAGCCACAAAATAAAGCGAGCCACTCTCTCGAGATCACAATTCTTGAAGACAGCCACACGATGACGAGTGACGACGATGTAACACTGCCATTTGTACTCGACAGCGCACACACATACACAAGATGACGTCCAGCTCAGGAAATGCAGGGAGCCCGGTGGCGAGCCCAGCAAAAAGCCGCACTACCACATGGACCCAGTATAAGATATTCCAAAATGTAACAGAAGAGGGCTCAATCTTTTTGATGGCTTGGAAGACAATCCCAATATCTATCGGACGCGGATTAAAAGATATCCCGCATCAATATACTTAGGGAACATGTTCGCAGCCATGGCAAAGCCTGCAACGCACCGTCAAGCAGCGCCTGACACCAGATCGGTAAGACAGGCTTACAGAATTGATGAGCCAGATTTCTCAAGGTAGATGCACGCCTTCCACACTATTTAGGGAGATGGAGCTGAAAACCTCTGAATTCAATCTACCCAGTGAAATCTTGATGCGATTATTCATTTAGAAGCTTCCTCAGGCACTGCAAGATATAACCACGTTCCTGCAAGAATCTATCGAAGTGCAAGACGACATACTGCCAGGACGTCTAGACAAGTGATGAAAGAAACACCACTGCAGCTCACCTGCTTCAGAGCCAGGTTGCATTGCATCACGCCTGTCCGAGCCTCAGTATCCATCATCGTCAGCCCAAAGTAATGTCATCAATGAACGCCTCATCAGCCTGCCCGAGAGCCTCACATTCAGGCCAGATTCGGCCTTGGTCAATGTCGTCGACTACAGGCACGACCAGAGCAGGCGTGACCAGCGTCGAACAACGTTCCGAAACAGCAGCAAGAGGTGGACATCCAAAGGCCTTGCCACTGCTCCCAAGCTTCCGGCGGAGTGGTGTCCGAATCATCGCAGATATGGCCACGCTAAGCGCTATTGCCTGAGAAATGGCTGCCGATTCCTGTGCACAGACGCGACGTTTAGATGGGCGCGGTCACCTTCAAGAACTCAGGATGATCCGCCCATGGAGGGTTCGGAAATCTTCAGGGGTCAGCCTGCTTCACAGCATTAGAGGCTGAACACCACCCGACGTCTTCTGGCTCGAAGCACGTTGCTTCCGCGGTAGATCGCAATCATACAATTTTCTTTACAGTGACGGCTCCAGTCAAGTCATGCTTCAGACGCTCAGATGACTGCAACCAGCCTCATCGTCATTTGCCACTATCAACATCTTTCCTCATCTGTGACGCAAACTCTGGCGAATTATTTCTCATAGACAATGGCTCAAATGTCAGTTTACTCCTCCACAATTATTTCGAACCCACCCACCCAGTCAACACCAGCAGTCTTACTTACGCCAATGGCTCCAACAGAGCAACATTTTGGGTACGAGTACACACAATCTCGTTCTCCTACTCAAAAAGTTGTTTCAGTTGTCCTTTCATCATTGCCAACACAACAAGAAACATCATTAGACGTGACTTCCTAGAACACTTTGACCTTACTATACGTCCAAGGACACGAGAGATACGCACTGCCGAAAATCAGTTGCTATCATCAGCGATGAAACACACGGCTCGTGCCAAAGCATTCTCATCTATTCAGCTAATTCCTCCAGTTTCTCATGTACCACAACTTGACGATGTTCTAATGCCCGATCTCAAGAGGAAGCGTGCCATCAGAGCTCATCGTATCATCTTATCGAAACCACTTCCTCATCCTCCCAGAGCACGTCCATTGGCAACACACAAACATAAGGCTGCCGAGCAAGAATTCGCCATGCTATGTCAACAAGGCATCTGTGCACGATCCAGGTTACCATTTGTATCGCCGATGGTAGTGGTACCAAAGAGTGAACCCATAACATTCAGAGTGTGCGAGGATTATCGTATTCTCAATTCTTGCACACAGTCTGATTTGTACATCCTGACAAATCCAAATGGCCTACTCAGATCTGCTATCGGTCATGCGGTGTACTCAAAACGCAATCCAGTTAAAGCCTACTATCAAGTACTTATGGAAAAAGACTCCATTTTGTATACTGCACTCAGATTCACCGGAGATGGTACACACGCATATCATTATATGCTCTTCGGTCTTAAGAACGCATCTCAAACATTTCAACGCGTTATGGACAAAATACTAGATGGTCTACCATTTGTAATTCACTACTTAGACGAGATTCTGGTATTCTCCAACTCAGTGTCCGAACATATGCAACATATTGACATTCTACTCACACATCTAGCAGACTATGGCCTCCGGCTTCATGGCAACAAATTTGTCTTTGCGTAAACATCAATTTAATTCCCCGGTCATCAAATTTCCGAGAAAGACATGACAGCTCTACGTGCTTAGCTTCGTAACATTCAAGATCTACAGCCTCCAACCTCCGTTCGAGAGTTACGACAGTTTTTAGGCAAAATGAATTACTATTATCAATTCGTATCTTACCTTGCTAGGATTCTGGCACCTCTTCACAAATACCTTGTGCCAGAAAGCCGTTTTGTCAAGAAATCACAACCGATGCAGCTCAACGATGACAAAATGCAGGCTTACAAGGATTCCAAAAAGGTTTTATGCAAAGCAACCATGCTTCATTCTACTGATTTGTCATACCCTTTTTCATTGATCAAAAACGCATCCGACGTTGCCACAGGCGCAGTTCTTCAACAGCCCATCAATGGCGTACACCGACCTATCGCGTTCTTCTCGCAAAAACTACAACCTCGTGAGATGCAATATGGTACATTAAGTAAATTGTAACTCGCTATTTACCGGTTGATCTTACACTTCCACACCTACCCGGATGGCCGAAAGTTAAAGATATACACCGACTACCTTCCTCTACTCCAGATGCTCAGATGAAAGAAAGAGTATTTATATTCACGACGTGTCAACTCGCAACTTACTCGAATTCACGAATATGAATATGAAGTCACTCACGTCAATCGGTCAGAAAATGTAGTCGCAGACCGGCTGACCCAGCAGAACCCTGTGCCTCGACCCTGTTTCCTTCACCTATAAGTACTCAGGAATTGCAAGCAGCACAGCAAGATGATCCATCACATCAGACATTCGATGTCAATCGCCTGAAAATATTTGATTATGATAGAACTCTGCTGCAGTGTGAAGTAATTTAAACAATAATTGATTGCGCGGGTGGTGGTAACAATTCTTTAAATCAAGTTTGCGAGCTTGGAGTAAGCACCAATCCCATTGTATTTAACCAGTCGTCGAACAACATAACAAAACTACCGCCAGCTACAACGCACTGACGCGTTTCGACCTTCCATGATCATCATCAGAGTACGACGGCAAACTGACTATCGAGGATCAAACCGCATTGAATATATATGGAAATCAAATTTAGATAGTCAGTTTGCCGTCGTACTCTGATGATGATCATGGAAGGTCGAAACGCGTCAGAGCGTTGCAGCTGACGGTAGTTTTGTTATGTTGTACGACGACTGGTTAAATACAATGGGATTGGTCTTTACTTCAAGCTCGCAAACTTGATTTAAAGAATGGTTACCACCACCCGCGCAACCAAATATTGTTTAAATTGTGTTGCCTATATATGTATATGTAGCGAAAGCTGCACACAGTTTATATTCATAACTGCATAGAAATTGTGCAACCGACATTTCCAGTCAAGTTCAATGTATGCGAAACTGCTAGAGGTGAGAGCCGCATATCTAAATTTGATTTCCATATATATTAAATGCGGAATTGATCCTTGATAGTCAGTTTGCCGTCGTACTCTGATGATGATCATGGAAGGTCGAAACGCGTCAGAGCGTTGCAGCTGGCGGTGGTTTTGTTATGTTGTTCGACGACTGGTTAAATACAATGGGATTGGTGTTTACTTCAAGCTCGCAAACTTGATTTAAAGAATTGTTAACACCACCCGCGCAATCAATTATTGTTTAAATTGTATTGCCTATATATGTATATGTGGCGAAAGCTGCACACAGTTTATGTTCGTGACTGCATAGAAATTGTGCAGCCGACATTTCCAGTCAAGTTCAATGTATGCGAAATTGCTAGAGGTGAGAGCCGCATAACTAAATTTGATTTCCATACATATTCAATGCGGTTTGATCCTGGATAGTCAGTTTGCCGTCGTACTCTGATGATGATCATGGAAGGTCGAAACGCGTCAGTGCGTTGCGGCTGGCGGTAGTTTTGTTATGTTGTTCGACGACTGGTTAAATACAATGGGATTGGTGTTTACTTCAAGCTCGCAAACTTGATTTAAAGAATTTTTAACACCATCCGCGCAATCAATTATTGTTTAAATTGTATTGCCTTGTGGCAATAGCCATCTATAAGACAAATAATGAACAAAGGGTCTTATCTAGGGCAGACATTATTTCAACAGAAATTCCTCGTAGAAGCGCCCAGCCCAATGATAAAAGCAGAACATAAATTAATTAATATGTGTAAATTTGTTTTATTAAGTCGATGCTCGTTGTGCGTGCAAAATTGTATATATAATTGAGTAAAAATAAAGCATGTGTGGTACATTTAATATGGCTTCTGATGGGTTGGAAACGTTGATTCAGGAACTGACTTCTCAAATTAATAATTAAACTGCAGAATTAGGCATAATTAAGTCTCCTCTGGACGATAAGCTAATAATAAACCCAGACGACATACATGTACGTGGACCATCCAACATAGGTGGACATAACAATGGCGACCGCGCCGAAGAGGAATCAGGCGGAAATATGCCGCGTTTTCAGCGGAATCGACGAGTTATTTCATACCGTCATCAGAGTTTAAGCCGATGCTGGCACCACTAGATGTGGAAAGGCCACAGTTGTGGTTCGAAAAATTTGAAGCATCAGTTCGAGCCCAAGAATTTACATTAGAAGCACCTATTGTGCGTGTGGCTGTGCAGGAATTAGTGGACCGGACAGTAGAAGTCCAATTGGAATTGCCGGTTGACCTCACGTACAAAGAGTACAAAAGACATGTGTTGGATCATTTCCGGGCCAGGCCTCAGGAAGTGTTCTCAGAATTATACAGCCTGAAACCATTAATGGGTGAGATGCCCATGGATACCATGGCACGTATCAAGCGGTGGTTCTCGGAGCTTACCGAGTCTTTACCCGGCTTGCAACCATATGAGGCCATCATGTTCATGCTGCTGGATCCTACCAGATACGGTGCGATATCCAGCGCCCAGGGAGGCCTTGAATAGAGACTTCAGGCTCTTCAAAGTTCGGCCATGATGACAAACAAAGTGGCAGCTGCATCTCCACGCATGGGTCCAGTTACAACATCTGGCAGGAGCGACATACCGTACTGGAATTCTTCGCGGCATAATAATCAATTCCGCGACAGAAGGCAACAGCCAGTGGCCTGGAAGCAAAGTCAGTATATAAGGACTCCAGCTCCGACGAATACGGCGTATAAGCGTCAGCAAAACCAATGTACTGCTCCATGAGAACGGCCAGTTTAGTGGGGAAACAGGCTTCACAATCTCACAAATAAAGGTGGGCGAGAGCAGGGCATATATATTAATCCTTTGGTGGCTCCGACGGGTAGATCGAATGAAGACCAGCAAAACAATCAAAAAAGTGGTCCGAACCAGATGGCCTTTGAAGAAAAGAAAGTGTGAGAAACATTGCCAAATGTAAGAATTTTTATTAAAGTTAAATTTTTAGAACTCTTCAACGGACAGCCAGTAATAATGCAATTGGATACTGGAGCTGATGTGTCGGTATTACCATTGACTTGGCCATTGAACAATGTAAAACCTACGAGAGCAAGTTTATGTCAGGCATCGGGCGCATCGATGGTGGCTGTGGACGAGTGGGACACGAAGTTGTTAATAAATGAAAATGTCTATCATATGTCTTTTGTTGTTTCGAATACGCAAGCGCACTTATTGGACTTGATTTCGTTAGAAAATGGGTTAAGAAGATAGACTGTCAAAATAAACGTGCATGCCCATCGAGGCCTGAGGGAATAAGTTCAATAAAGTCTATATGTACCCCTAAGATGCAGGAGGAGACCAGTTGTCTGCCTGGGTGGTGGAAGAATCTTCGAAACCAATATGACATTATACTCCAACTGCCTGATTGCAGCGAATGTCCAGGGCCGACGGTCGACCAGTTTAAGCTATGGCTAGAACTAAATGAAGGTTACGAACCACCAAAAGTATATGGTGCTCCTCCAAAGAAATTAGCAGCAGCGACTCGAGCAACCCAAGAAATGATAGAAGCCGGCGTTCTTGAACCGTCATCATCTGTTTTTCGTGCTCCGATGGTTTACGTTACGAAAAAGGATGGTTCGCTCCGACCGGCGGCTGATTTTAGGCAATTGAACTCAGTAACTAAACCGGACCCGTATCCCATGCCGGCTCTGCGTGATCTGTTCTTACAGCTAGCGGGAGGCAAATGGTTTGCCGTGCTTGATCTTAAACAGGGATTTTGGCAAATAGGCGTGCGGTCCGAAGACCGATGGAAGTTAGTAGTACAAGTACCCCAAGGTCATTTCCAATTCACCCGGGTATCATTTGGCCTTAAAAACGCACCGAAAGTGTTCCAAATAATGATGGACTCGTTTGTGTCTGACTTAACTTGTACAACAGCTTACGTAGACGATGTTATTATATGGGCCACTACTGAACACGAATTACGTGTTAGGCTGCAGAAGATGTTGGCCAAAGCTGCAGAATGGCGATTACACTTTAATCCAGAAAATGTTCAGATAGGCCAAGAAGTGCGGTTCTTGGGGCACTTAGTCTCAGCGGACGGATGCATGCCGTTAGATTTTAATGTACAACCTATCAAGGATTATCTGATGCCCACTACTATAAAACAATTGCGCCGGTTTATTGGTATAGTGAATTTCTATAAACCATATCTCGCAGGGATGGCGGTTACGCAACAACCCTTATCTCAGTTAACTAGTGCCAAGATACCATTTCGTTGGACGGAGGAGGCTCAACAAGCGTTTGTGCTATGCAAGCAGAAATTAATAGAGGCAACTATTTTGACTTTCCCGGTAGGTGATATGTCAATTGTTACAGACGCGTCAGATATTGGGATAGGAGCGGTGTTACAAGCTGACGGACGTCCTGCGCAATATATAAGTCGCACACTCACTAAGGCGGAACAGAACTATACCGTCACAGAAAAGGAATTACTTGCCGTACAATGGGCGCTACGGAAGTTTAGATATTTTGTCATCGGGGGACACGTGGACGTCTTTACCGACCACAAAGCGCTAGTGTATTGGAGATCACTATGTATTCAGCAGAAACGAGTACATCGAGCCATTGAAGAACTGGAATAATACGATATATCAATTCATCATAGAGCAGGAATCGAGAATGCGGCAGCCGATGCGCTCAGCAGAATTTCAGCTGTGTGGGTTTTGCCGCTTATAAAAGTCTCTGAAGAACAGGGAAGAGATGCCACGTGTCAATCAATTAAAAAACGGCACAGTGGTGTTTGCACCATATAAAACGTTGAGTCTACAGAACGGCCTGTTGTTGCGGAAAGAAGGAAAAACAGTGCAATGGTTTGTGCCAGACTCTATAAGAACAGAATTAATGGCCTTTTGGCATGAAACGTTGAGACATTGCAGTTACGATTGTATTGGCCTGACATGTCCAAAGAAATTCGTAGCTATTGCCAACGTTCTAAATCACAAAAACGAGAAAAAGTCACTCCGATTGCTTTCAATGCCACTGCACGGAACGAGTTTCTGCATATCGACCTAGTAGGTCTACTTCTTACAGATCGTTTCTGGGTTCACAGAATTAGGCAGAATGTTAAACGATGGGTCTCAGAGTGTGCAATTTGTCAGAAAAACAAGATCACACGACACACTCGTTCTAAGTTGCAACATTTGCGGTCTACTTCTCGCCTAGCCATCGTCCACATCGACATAGTTCATCTGACAAAGGTTCAAGGTTTCAGCTACCTTCTAATTATGATGGATAGATTTATACGGTGGCCTGCGGCATTACCTCTTGGCACCATTTCTGCAGACGAAGTAACTAACGGTTTTATCTCTGCATGGATATCCAATTACGGTGTTCCCAATGAGGTCATCACGGACAGAGGCACTTGCTTCTCATCTGATCGTTTCAAAACCACCTTGCGGTACATGGGATGCATCTTACGCCAGACGACTGCCTACCATCCCCAAGCTAATGGCATGGTAGAGAGAATGCATAGGGAACTCAAAGCAGCTTTAGCATCCTCGTCCATTAATGGCAACTGGGTCGATGCACTACCTTTAGTTCTGCTGGCCATGCGTTCCCGTACTCGTGAATCCATTAAAACTTCTGCGTCACAACTCTTGTATGGCATGGATCTACGCCTGCCTAGTCAGCTCCCACGTCTACTACCGGCACAAGATGACCCACAAAACGAAGCTACCCGCCTTCGACTTCATTTCGGTAACATGTCCGAACAGCAGCCGAGACACACGCCTCGTCCAGTCTTCGTTCACCCACAGCTCCACAGCTGCAAGAGAGTACTCGTTCGCAACAATAATGCTGTTGTACCACTACAACCCAAGTATCGCGGTCCTTACCCGATTTTACTCAGACAGACAAAATACTTCATCATTATGCAAGGCGCTACACCGACATCAGTAAGCATAGACAGGTTGAAACCGTTTATCGAACCACCTGATCCTGAGAGCGTTCAACCTTCTACACACGTCTCAGGCTCCGACTGCCCACAATCTCAATAACCTGCTTTGTATAACGCGTAATTTATTTTTTTTAAACATTAACATTAACTATAAAATTTTTTTTACCTTTCGTTATTTTTAGTATTTGTCTCACGTGGCATAACCAGCTGTTCTTAGCTAACAATTGTGTAGCATTTTTTAACAGTTCTTTGGTATTATGCCATCTCTGAGGCAATGTTCGTGTACATATTTTTATGCAGTTACCTTTGATTTTAATGTATATATTTTTACATTATAATGTATTTCTCACACATGACATTACACTGCCTATTTTGGTATGACCAGCTACTTAGAGCTAACGCTTTCGTGTAGCAACACTAAGTAGTGATCAGCTTCATATCATGGTACAGGCCACTTTCAATGCATATCTCAACTTTATCTATTTCACAAAGACCACTCTACAAATGTCATGACCACAACGTCGAGCACTCTAGCTCCTTTGTTCGTATACAAACACATTGACAACGATCCAACCTGCTTAGGTTTTAACTTAAACCTGGCAAATTCAGAGGCGATTTACCTCGAAATCTTCACGCTGCGGCTCCAAAAACTTACACTGCTCTATTTTGCCTCACGTGCTATGACCGTCCACTAGAGCTAACAATTTGTGTAGCAATTCCTAGTGGTTACCTGGCATCATATCATTGTTGAAGCAACCAACAAGCATATTTAAGCCCAGCACTTATGGTTCATCATATTTTTGCTTAACTTGGTTCGAACTCTGTCATGCATTTCTTATCTAGCCTCGCAGAGAGGAATATTTTTTTCTTTTTTTTCAGAGAGGAAAGTGTTGTAACGACACAAATCAATCGCCGACATATTGCGTAAATTAAATTCAAATTTATTTACGTTGCACCAATGAGAAAAAAGCAAATTGCCGTTTAACCACGTTTACCACGTTTAACCAATAGTATGCAAGTACACATATTGCATGCTATTTAAGCACGGTAATTTACCATGCAAGTCAGTTGGTCGTATCTGCGTTCTGCCTCGTGTTACACATGTGCGTGCTGTCGGCTGTCAATACCTACGCTGGATATTGATTTGTTTCACCAACAATTGGCAACATTCGTGACTCACCGTGTTGCACTTCAGCCAGCAAGACGAGCCAATTAATGCAGAACTTCAACCAAGTTATCCACATCGTGATAACAACAGCAGGAACCACAACCAGAGTCCACCCAAGGAACAGAACATCAACTTACATATATATAACTTACGAGAACGCCGCCAAGGCCCTGTTAAGGGCCCCCATATCAGTAACTAATCTCTATTCAGAGCACCTTAACCGAGTTTGTAACGTCGTACGGCATTTACTTGAAGCATTTACACCCTATTAATTACAATTAAATTTTCAGTTCAAGAAATGTCAATTAAAACTGCTTGAAGCTAACAGAGATTGTTGCTAAAATCACAGTTAAAAGAAATATTGTGTAAAACCAGAAATAGACTGTTTGATCTTAAAAAGAACTAAATTTGTAAAAATTTAACTTCGTTGAGTAGTAACGCGGAGCCGCGTGTTACACTCTGTTATTTTCAAGCAGTTTTATTTGAGATTTCTTGAACTGCAATTTTATTTCTAATTAATAGGGTTTCATTTAAAAATAACACACACCCGCGCGTAACACGTCGGTAGCATGCAGTGGATTACTGTGTTTTGGCTGTCAAAGCCAGAATTTATATTTTGCGTGATCTTAGGCAATTATTAGTGACTCTAAACTATACTGCTAAGGCACTTTGAATTTATTTATTTTGAATAATGATTTACTGCTTTTGTGCCTATATATTAACTTGTGTTAACAATATTTTATTTTGTAGCCGTCTAGAGCACGGTCAATTTTGACTAACATTGAATTTTGATTTACTTTGTAACATTGTTCATAATACACATATGATATTTCGACTTAGCCGTCTCACATCACGACAACGGAAAAGGGGTTTGGCGTCAGCTAGTATTGAGTCTGATTATAAACATGACAAACGAACCCGATTTCTTTCGAAGTCAGCTACCTGGCATAGGTAGGAATATCATAGCATCAGTAAATTAATCGCTACACCACACAACATCTACATAAATCGCAATACCTCCTACAATATAATCCAACAATTCTACATATGAATTTGAATTTAGAGGTATTTTAAGTTAGACATTTTTCTCCATATAATGCATGATGATGTTAATTATTGGAACTGACTGTGGTTTTCCCATTGGAGCATCTCTAGTTTGCTTAAAAATTTCATTCCTAAGTATAAAAGAAGGGGATGACATACATGTTTTCATCATCTCGATGAAACGTCTCATCATCATTTTGCATTCTTTTAATACTACTGGATGATCAACCAGGCAATGCATAAAATAGTCTAGCGTTTTGGCTACTGGTATATTGTTGTACATTGTCACCACATTAAAACTCCCCAATTTATCGTTTTCATTTAGATCACATTTGTCGACAATCTCCCCTAAATGGTATGATTTGATCAATGGATGGTCCAAGAAGTGCGAAAATTTATTTATTCTTTCACATAGAAACATAGACATTTTATATGTTAGAGAGAGCTGGACATTAAAAATAATTCACAAAGGATTGCATGATTTATGTACCTCTAGTAAACCATACTCTGTGGGCGAAACGGTATCCCTTTGAATGATATCGTTACCACGTGCTTGATCTAATTTACCATTAACAATCATGTTATTGTCCAATAATTTAACTTCTCATCGTAACTTATTAGTAGCGTCTTTATGAATTTTATCGTATACCTCTATATTGTCTAGTTGTTTATACAATTTTTCAATAAAATCAGATTAGCACATCAGAACCGTCGCTCCTCCTTTGTCTACTTTCAAACATATAATACTTTTTGCTATTAAATCTAATCTGAGACTTTCTATTTCATATATCGGTTTATAATTTTGTCCTTTGTGCGGTAACACAGTTGTGGTTATGTCTAATTTAAAAATAACCTTAGAGTTTTTCTTGACAGGTGTTGTGCTGTTTTAACAGCCTCAATAATTATCTCATTTTATGGTGATTTCTCAATTTGGATAGCTGTATTCAAACCACAATTAAACATTTCCAGTTAATCCTCATTAAATTTTATTTTAAAAAGATTAATCTGTCATGTCTGATCTGAACCTTTTCAAAGTCTCTATTATCTGCATTATCTGTAGAATCCTCTATTTATTTGAAATCATCCACGAGGAAAATTCAAAGTAACATAGAACTTATTTTGGTCTTCTCTCTAATCAGTTCACATTTGCGTTTTTCTAAATCGCGAATCAACGTATTCATTATGTTCAAAGTCAGTTCATGTTTCAGTGATTTACCTTGAGCATTTAAATGAAACTAAAGTTTCAATTTATATCATTTTGGAATTACGCGATATTTTAAACATATTTTATTTAAACTAATATTTTGTGCTTACCCTATTAGTTACTTCTTGATGTGGTGATATCTGTTATTCAGCTTCACTGACTTAGCACCCTATTTGGTACATGAATAGGCTTTGAGGGGAAGATGTTGTACGAAAGGGAATAGATTAATTACCTTATCCTTGTCGGGCTCAGCAAGGTATTTGCATCCACTGTCTTCAATTTGATTCAGATTATTTAGAATTCCGGATTCGAAATAACAGTGACTTAATAACACATATTGACAACTCACTATATAAGCGTGTGCGTGCCCTCGTTCGCTTTTGATTGAGAAGTAATCAGTTACTTCATGTGTGACATCATCCCAGTAAATCTACATTGATTTAGCAAAATCTGACGATTCACTAGATAAGCATACACCCCGCCTATATGTGCGTATTTGTATGGGCGTTTGTACAAGACTAATAAATAATCAGCTACTTGTAATTAGCGGCACGTGTATTACTTATCCAATTGAAACTAAAGTGATAAATATCAAATTCTCTTTGCACACGGCAGACCTATTTTGCACTTACTTTCCTAAATGCATTAATTGCAAGTGGAATCCCGGTAAGGATTGGTCAAATTACTGCGAATACTCCGGCGCGAATAAAATTCACAAAAAATTAAGCGTTAGTAAAATTAGATAAAATAAGGATGGTGTTCAAATGGATAGATCTTTCAAATAATAAAAGGGTCATTGTAGAGGATGTTAAATCTTCCGCCTTATGTAAAATAACCTTGACTGACAAAATTAAACCACCATAGCTGATTGTAACGATCTTTATTTAAAACGAATTCTTTCTTTTTATTTTCCAGAACATTCTTTGTTTAAATACTTGATTTTAAAATTGAGTATCTCGCTCCTTGTCTGGTATTCTAAATTTTGGTCTGCTGCATTTTCACAATTTCTTGGTTAAACGATTATTTAATCCTCAAATATATTGCTCCGTCAATCGCCTTTATGTTCTAATATAAAACAGAAAGGAACAGGAGCCTAGGAACAGGTGTAATTGTTTGTATCTTTGGTTCAAGTATTCCATCTCTCTAAATAAATTACGGTGCGGGACAGCTTCCGACTTTCACTTTCCGATTGCCTAACTGTAAGTATCGATTTAATTGTTATCTCGTATATTCATGGATACCGATATTAAATTTGAGGACACAAGTAGGTTAGTGCAGGACATAGCGGACTTCAACTTAAGTGAAGCAAGCAATAATATAAGCCTATCAGACTCTACTGTGAATTTTATGACTTCCAGCGATCTGGCATCTATGGGGCTTACAGACTCGAATAGGTTAGGGGCCTCAACAGTCATAAAACAAATTTGAAAATTGCCTAATAAAGAAATTTAATTATTTAATGCTGCATTCTAAATTGGACCTAATGTTTTTTCTACGGCTATATCATTCATTATGTCGTTTCTCGATTTAATTTCGGTGGATTCTCTAATCAATCTTGTCGATCTTTTACGACCCCATCTGTATATACGTCTGCAACCATCCTAGTTAGTTGTGTGTCTTGAATTTACTGTATGAAATGTATAATCTGATCTATTACCATGACAATATTTGCATGCAGTTCTATATTTCACTTTTCTTATCTTAGTTGAACGCATAGTTTCAACCACATTCATGGAAATACACACACTCCTGGTGTGCCTAACGGTCCAATTTTCTCGTTTTGGCTTGGATGTTTGTTGCTTTAAGTAAGGGTCTGCTTTAAAGTAATACGCGACTTTTACTTAATTTTTAATATTTTTATTTTCCTTCATGATTTTATGTCAAATTATCCGTATAAAATGAAAATTTGTTTCTTAAAATCGATAAAATTTAGACGCTTGAGATTATCAGATACAAAATATAAGAAGATAGAAATATGTAGAGTGCGAGAAATATGTATGTGCTCCAAAGTTAATGGAAGTAACTATGATGTGTGTCTTAAATAAATTTAATCCTAATTGGATGTATGTGAATCAGAAACGCGCTCAAATAAAAGAATAAGAACAATGGATTGCAATAAACCGACAGACGGCGAGTGTGAGAAATTAAATATCTTCTAATTTATTTTATGATTATCTTCTAATTTTATCTTTGATTCCATGAAACCTTATTGTATCTATTAACTTACGTTATTTATATAGTGTAGAGCTTTTTGACAAACATTTACGTTTTTCGTGGAAGAGAGGCAACTATTCTTTGCACTAGTACTACTATTATTTTAAGTAGACAATTTTCAAATTTCTCTTATGGTCCCTATTGATTTTAACTTTCAGTCAAATTCTTAATTTCATTTATATCTTTGCGCTCCACTTTGTCTATTTCATCTGATTTATCGACTAGACGCGGTAATTTTGTATTGTCATTTAGCACATTTTCCATCTTTTGTAAGTATTCAGATTTGTCCATTATAACGACGTTCTTGCCTTTGTCAGCGCGAAGTATTTTGATATATGCATTTCTGCTGATTTGTTTAAGCGCATTAAAATATTGCATTGTCAATGCATGCTGTTCTACGCATTTGGACGATTTCCAATGTGAAGCTTGGTCAACTAATGTAACCTTGAACCAGTTTTATAATCAATATTGGTAGGTTCTAAGTCGGATGTTTGTTCAAATAGCAATTCAAATGCCGCTCCAATATCAACATCGCATTTATTAGGAGTTATTTCATAATTTCGGCTCATCCAAATGCCTACATTGTTAGCTGATCGATTGCAATTTTTTGATAAGTTAAGCACACGTTTGTCAATATAGGTCGGTATTAAGTCGCACAAAACTCCAGGTATTATATCGTCGTCTAGTTTCTTCAATATTCTTGCTCTTTCTTTCGTCATAACAGCTGGCAAAAACATCAGAAATCTCATTCTTGCAAAAAAACTTAGTTCATTCAATACACAAGATAAAAACCAGATTATTGCCTGCAACTCTGCTTCATCATCTTTTTACTGCTGAATTTTCGAATACACCAACCTCGTAAGATTTCTTCGGTTGACGCGTAGTTTGGACTTGGATAAACTGCACACCAAATCACCTGGAAATCTTAATTGCTTAATACACTAATAATAATGTTCTTTCAACGATAACGTCCTTTGCGCTCTAAATTTAAGCATCAATAATTCATCTAGTTTTCTTAAAGATTCTTTTGGAATGCGAGCCTTAATAAAATTCATAGTACCATTTCCATGTGCAAAATAAAAAGAAATTTTATCAGATACAAGAACCGTTTCTTTCGCATTTTCTTTTCAAGTATCTACAAATGAACATCTCTTTATATATATTGAAAGGCAAAACAAGATAGAAAAATGTAAACATTGAGAGAGTGTGAAATAAGGGCAGAGTGCGCCAGGATGGTGCGGTGAATAGAATCACAGACTTCTAAGAAATTTTTCATCGGTTCGAGCTCCGTCATGGCAAAACTTTGGAGAGTTTTGAAGCATTCCAAATAAGGACGATGCCGGTCTACGTGATGAATGTCTTCAGGCAACTTATAAATGATTCGATTTGTCAGAATTTTTTCATAATATAGAATTGTTGTTTATATCAGGCTCGCACTCCTGATTTATATAATTTTTACCACCACTCGTGCAATTTATGATTTATTAATTGTATAATTGTTCGATTCGGTACTACTGCCCCTGATGGCGTGGGTTTTGTTCCATAATGATAGAATTGTATTGGCTACTTGGAAATTTATTTGTTATGATATACCACACAGGCTGTACCTGAATGAAAGGCTAACGAATAACATAAACTAGTATATAACTGACAATTGCGTGTTGTGCAGTAAAGTGACTCAGTGATTAGAGTCATTCTCTGAGGCAAATGAGTCCCAGTACAAACCTCGTTGTAGACAGTACCCGAAGAATTCCTTTGTGTGTGAAATCGATTTACTGGATGAATTTCCTTTACTACCTTATAGAAAGCTGAACTTTTAGTGTTTGTTACGCAAAGCTGTTATCATATGTTCTATATCGCCAATACATAGTGTGTGCCTCATATCAGCACATGTAGATCCTTAAAATCCTCATTGGCTTACAATTCCAGGTGCAAAACCTGTATTTTCTTTGACAGGCGGGTTCTCACTGATCCTGTTCATCTGAAGCCTTACAAGCGTGTATTGTCCATTGAAAAAATTGCAGTTTATAAAGGTTCCACTAGTTTTTCGACGACTGGTTAAATGCAGTGGGATTGGTGTTTACTTGTAGCTCGCAAACTTGACTTAAAGAACTGTTACCACCATCTGTACAATCAGTGATTAATTAATTGTATTACCTATGTATAAGTGGCGAAAGCTGCATAAAATTAATGTTCGTGACTTCATAGAGATATTGCAGCACACATTTCCAGTCAAGAACAATGTATGCACGACTATGAGAGGTGAGAGCCACATAACCAATGGTGCTTTCCATTTATATGCATTGCGGTGGTATCCTCGCCTGTTAGTTTGCCGTCGTACTCTGATGTTGATCATTAATGGTCGAAAAGCATCAGTACGTGTGACTTACGGTGGTTTTGCTATGTTGTTTGACGACTAGTTAAATACAATTGGATTGGTGTTTACTTGAAGAGTTGTTATCATATGTTTTATATTGCAAATATCTATTATGTGACTTATAACAGCACTTGTAGGTACGTAAAATCTTGATTCGTTTACATTGCTAGGTTCTCAGCGTGGATTTTCTTTCACAGATGGGTTCGCACAGATCCTGTTACTCTGAAGGCTTCCACGCGTGCATTGTCCATTGAAAATATTGCAGTATCACTATTTGGTAACTTCCATATTACATTTCCAATTTTTTGACGACTGGTTAAATACAGTGGAATTGGTGCTTACAAAAATTTCACAAAATTGATTTAAAGAATTTTTACCACCACTCACGAAATCAATAATTGTTCAGTTGAATTACAGTTGTTTTGTTTCTACAAAATATTTCGACATTCTTTGCCCGAGGTCTTTTTCAGCTTACCGATCATCACACGTTTTAAAATCAAAATAATGAAGCAAGCGTGATATTTCTCAAGCCATATTAATTATACCTCTGACTGAATTTTCACTAGTTAGTTGCATGACACGTGTGTGTGTCTGTGTGTGTGTGTGTGTGTTTGTGAGTGTGCATATTCAGAACTGTTATGTTAATCCACCTAAGTGAATTTACCCTTTACATGCATTAGACTTTGTTTTATACATACCATGTGGAATGGCTTAACTGAGGACGCCCTCACACTTTCGGGTGAGGAGGTAGACCAATAAATCAGAAGCAGTCATCATAACCACATGCTATTGTAGGTGATAATATTAGAAATCCGATCGATCCTTTCGCGTTTGAAAGTTCTCATTCACTTAAGTTAAATATATACTGTGTAATATTCAGAGGCAATGTATATATATATATATATATATATATATATATATATATATATATATATATATATATATATTTATTTTATTTTTTTTGCGACTGGTTAGATGTAAGTGGATTCGTGTTTATCACATGCTCGGTTGAACTTCTTTTTCGCAACCGCTTTTCAAGAAAAGCGGTTGCGGATACACTGTTAATAGGATTTTTATGTATATGTTGTCGTGTACTAAAGTGGCATAATGCATTTAATAAATAAAATTCACGAAAATGTTGGTCTTCATATAAATTGCATTGAGGATACACAGTTAATAGAATGTTTTTTTATGTATAAGTTGTTGTGTACTAAAGTAGTATAATGCATTAAATAAAAAAACACGGTTAATTGAATGAATGAGTCAGCTTGTGTACTAAAATACTTGGTCTACACTTATGAATTATAGCAAGAAAAGTTGTACTTTTTATGGATACAAATTAAAACAACACCGTTTTTAATGAGATTGTTAAAATGTTGTCTGTCTAAATTCATGAAAAAGCTATGTATAAACTCGTTGAGTAACGTCAATATCAATGGACAAATAGAGGATTTAATATTTACGTTATTTAATTAAGCCAGTAATACTTGTGCAGGTACTGATAACAATCATGTTTATCGATTCTACGTAAATTAATGAAACCCAATTTAATAGCATTTAAATTTTCGCACAACAACAGAACTGCTGTCAGCCGCATTTCGACCTTCCGCATTAATAAATGGGACAACAGATAGCTGCGCAACTAGGATCAATCTGCATTTTATACATTTGACAATAAAAGTCAGAAATGCTTCATCTCCTTTAATTTTATCGAATATGCTTTAATTGAATGGCATTCCAGCTGATTTTGAATACCTTAAGTGTATTTAGCGGTTTTTATCACGCTAATGATTTTGATGTAACGCTCAGACGTTTTACGTGAAATGGAGAAACACAGAAATATTTGAGAGTGATGGTAGTTTTACTATGTTGTATGACTGGATAAAAAATGGAATTACTGTTCCTTTTAGTTGCAAAAACTTGGTTAATAATTGTTATTCACAATCGCACATTCAATGATTACCTTATTGAATAAGAGGTATAACTTTGGCGAAAGTTGCAGGAAAGTTATAATTGTAATTGTGTATTAGGTGTTGCGCACCTAGTACCAATATTTTTCAAAATGGGAAAAGAAGGATAAACCAAAGTCCCAATGAACGGAAGGTATAATCTCACGCGCCCAACTGGTAACAAGTTATTTCAAATGTGACTTCTGGTCCTATTTAAACTCATTTAATAGTTAGTATGCAATACCTAATACACACTTGCATGTATATTATATCTTCGTAACGATCATTTTTTAAAGGTTACAACTGTGACTGTGTAGATATTTTCAAGTCATGATTTCCAGACGAGTAAAATGCACGCGAGACTACAACGGGCAAGAGCCTAATATCCGATTTCCATTACTGCTATTTGCATTGCGATTTGTTATTTGATAGAACATTTTCCAACGTGTCAGTTAAACAAACTAGTATTTGTGCTTGATATTATGTACTTAAATACAATTAAAGTAGTATTTCTATAATCTTTGAATTAAGTTTGCGAGCTGGTGAAAATCATCAAACTACCGTCATTCACACAAATGCGTTTCTAACTTCCATGATTATCATCAGAGCTCGACAGCAAACTTATTAGCGAGGAGGAAACGGAAACACGTATGTGACATATGGTAAATAAAACTTCATTTAAAAAATTGTTATCATCTCACATGCAGCAAATTAATGTTTAGTTATATGTACTTATTTGATAATAAGTACGAAAAGAATAAGAGATAATTCGCACCTTTTGATCTTGCTGAATTTTGCATACTGTAGTCGTTCTCCCTGATCTTATTTGCTACTGGATTCGCTATGTAATAGAGAAATTGAAACAGTGTTTTAAAAACAAAAAATAACAATTTTTGAAATAATTAACATTATCGTTGAACGAACATTGGTTGCGCGGGTGGTGATAACAATTACTATAATCAAGATTGCGATCTTGATAAAAATACCTGACAAGCTATGTCGACACATTTGTCAGTGTAAACTAAGTATTATAATGTGCAGAAATGCAATCCATCCAGTAGACTGGTTTCGTCTTTATTGAGAACTCATCACGTACTGTCAATAATGTGCCGCAGAGAGTGCTCGAACCTGAGCACGTCTTCTTCGGAATCTTGTGCTCTAACCACTGAGCCACCCTGTCGTATACTAAACAAACTTTTCAGTTATTTACTAACTAATGTTTCCTGATTAGCCTTTCCTTTAGGAGAAGCCATATGGTATCCCATTAGACCAGAATTTCCAACTAACTATGCCCAATCTGTCATTATAGAGCAGACACCACGCTACATGGAGATGTGGTATTTAAATGAACATTTGTATAACTAAACGAACATTGGTTGCGCGGGTGGTGATAACAATTATTATAATCAAGGTTGCGGTCTTGACATAAACACCTGACCCATTAATTACGTAAATATGTCAGTATAAACTAAGAATTGTATAGTGTACAAAAGGCAATTCATACAGTAGACCGATTTCGTCTTTATTGGGAACTCATCATGTACTGGCCAGAAATTGCCGCGGACAGGACTCGAACCTGGGCACGTCTGCTTCGGAATCTGGTGCTCTAACCACTGAGCCATCCTGCCGCACTAACTAAACGAACATTAAGCAAACGCCTACACACAAACACACTCAGACGTAGCATACGCTTATCTAGTGATTCTTCAGATTTTTTCCAATTTCACTGGGATGAATTTACACGTGCAGTAATTGACTACTCCTCAATTCAAAACAAACGAGAACACATACAATTAAATACTGTTTGTTGCGGAGAACAAATATATATGCAAGTATGTATTAGGTGTTGCGAACCTAGTAACAAATTAGTTCAGTTGTGACCAGAAGGATAAACCAAAGGCAGCATGAACGGAAAGT
This sequence comes from Eudiplozoon nipponicum, assembly GCA_029291075.1. Lineage (NCBI taxonomy): Eukaryota > Metazoa > Platyhelminthes > Monogenea > Mazocraeidea > Diplozoidae > Eudiplozoon > Eudiplozoon nipponicum. The sequence goes on along the minus strand of JAQBSW010000731.1, from coordinate 110,045 downwards.
ATAATCTCATGCACATTCGTTTCGTGCTTACTGGCGACTCATCAGTAGGAGCAGGTATTACGCCCTTTAACCACTATATATTTTGATGAGGAATGTGGGATAATGGGACATACACACAGGTATGGCATTCGCTTATCTAGTGAGTCATCAGTACTCGTAATTAAATCAATGTAATATCATTTTAATGAGTGTACACATGCAGACACATACACAAAAATTAAACACACTTACTTAGTGAAAATACAATTTTGTTTAAAAGATATAACAATAAGTACAAATAGGACAGTTTAAACTAAATTTTCAATTTGACATATTGTTTATCAAATTGTTTGTGTAATGTGCTTCCCATTGAAACAGACTTCCAAAAGAGGAAATCGAAATATCTGGAAAAATCAGGTGTACAGTGGATGCTAACACCTTGTGGCGCACCACGAGGAAAAGGTAAACAACCGAATATTGGTTGCGCGGGTGGTGATAACAATTACTATAATCAAGGCTGCGATCTCGATAAAAATACCTGGCACTCTATTTACATATATTTGTCAGTGCAAACTAACTATTGTATAGTGTAGAAAAGACAATTCATCCAGTAAAAATTGCTTCATTTGTTTCGTGAAATGCATCTGATGAAGATCTTCGGTAATGAAGATCGAAATATTATGGAAAAAGAAAATTACTGGAACAATGAAAGCTGCGTTAGTCAAAACGCAGATCAGGTAATTCATCCAGTAGACTGGTTCCATCCTTATGGGGAACTCATGACGTAATGTTCTGATTTTTCCACTTACAACGCTCGTACCTGCGCACATCCGCTTCGGAATCTTTCGCTTTAATCACTGAGTCAGCCTGATAGCAACCTTGATTTGTTTAATTGATATCACTGCCCGTGCAACCAATGTTCATTTAATATTATAAGTGTTTAATTCAATATCACGTCCCTAGGTAGCGTGATATCTGATCTATAATGATAGATTGGAAGTGGTTAGTTGAAACTTTACGTCTAAAGGTATGATATATGGGCTCCACATGAAAAAAGGGCTAACGAAGAAACATTAGTTAGTATATAACTGAAATTTGTGTGTAGTATGCAGCAGGGTGGCGAAGCAGCGGTACCCAGGTTCGAGCCAGGTCCGCGGCAAATTATGGACAGTAAGTGATGAGTTACCAATAACGACGAAACCGCTCTATTGGATGAATTGCCTTTTGTACACTATTCAATTCTAAGTTTATACTGACAAATGTATTTACTTCATGCGGCAGGAGTTTATATCGGGATCGCAACCTTGATTATTTTAATTATCGTTATTATTGTTTTTTTAATGTTTATTCTTCGTCTTATTATTATTATTATTATTATTATTATTATTATTATTATTATTATTATTATTATTATTATTATTATTATTATTATTATTATTATTATTATTATTATTATTATTATTATTATTATTATTATTATTATTATTATTATTATTATTATTATTATTATTATTATTATTATTATTATTATTATTATTATTATTATTATTATTATTATTATTATTATTATTATTATTATTATTATTATTATTATTATTATTATTATTATTATCATTATTATTATTATTATTATTATTATTATTATTATTATTATTATTATTATTATTATTATTATTATTTTATTATTATTATTATTATTATTATTATTATTATTATTATTATTATTATTATTATTATTATTATTATTATTATTATTATTATAGTAGTTGTAATAATAGTAGTATTATTATTATTACTATTATTATTATTATTATTATTATTATATATTATTATTATTATTATTATTATTACAATTAAAATTAGTAGTAATCGTAGTAGCATTATTAATATTGTTGTTGCTCTTATTGTCTTTGTCGTTGGTGGTGTTGGTGGTGTTGACGTTATTAAAAATTATTACTTTTAGTTGCAGTGGCAGTGGCTGTACGAGTACTACTAATAGTAGTGATCACCAACATCATCATTCACAGAAATATATAAATCACTGGTAACTAATGTTCTATTGCCATATAGCCATATCAAAACTAACAAATAACCAGAAAAATTAAAAGAACTACTTTTAACGACAAAATAATAATGTAAGAAAAAAATATCAGGTGGAGGATCTTGCTAATACGAGTATATTCACCTAGATTCCACACAGAAATGAGGCCAACTAATCCTCTACAAGACATCTTTATATCAAAGCCAGTTTTAACACAAGGCAGCAACAGCAATACAGCTTTCTTGCGGTTTTAACTGTGTCACATCATGAACACAATCAAACCTCGTATTAAACTCTGCTCAACTAAGAAAAACGTTAGGAATATGGTTCTACTTGAAATCTGCTATAAGGTCGCCACTAATCTCAACTTGATGGCATAACGCGCAGCGTTTCTAACCCAGAAATATGACGAACACATGGACCACATCTGGACAGACGATTGGATCCCAGATTACCCAATTTGAATGTAGTTGACCCTAGCTATTTATGTCATATCAAAGTCTGCTCACCTTGTTTCTTACGCCAATCTGATGCTGGATGAGATAACAGAGCTCTACTGGGCAATCGAGCAGCACTTATTTGCCGATCCAAAAATACGTCTACGGGTGTTAGCAGTGGTTAGTCATTTTTGGAAATCTACACGTTCTGTGCTTCTCAAACAGCGGTGGCCAATCGCCCGTAAGCGTCTAAAATCAACTCTCAGGAGCCAATTATTAATGCATTGTAAGCGCGATATTAACGGCAGAGTTAAATACTCGTATTTCTGCATAAATGTCAAAGGTTAGAGAATGATACTATATCACATAGTTTCAAGAATCTCCATAGAATTTACTGAGAACAAATAATATATAGTGAAGGAGTATGCATTGTTACATACTGTGGTACGTTCCTTGTGCATGGTTGAACATACCTTCGTCCCGAATAAATTCTAATTTTCGAAATTACGATAAGTTAACTTTGACTTTAGAATATCTTCGTGTATTTTTACGGAAATACGGTTGTTCGAGTTTGCTTATATCTGCAATGGATAATTGTTCCCAAATAATTGACAATTCTGGATGCAATCGCGCCATCTATACACAATTGCTGCATGATCTATTCGAGTCCACTGTTTTCCGAGGGCTGAGGACGCCATATGGTGCAACGCCTTAGTCTACGTCTGAAGTTTGTGCTACTTAAGTCTAATTTATGTTACACTTAGCTATCCAAAAGTCGTTCATCATCATGTGGCTGCGAATTGAACTAAACTTTCATCTTCCACCTGAATGAAATTCGGTGTTACCTAAGCGCAAAACTTCATCATTCATGACACCACAGTAGTAGTAGTAGCTGCAGTAGTAAAGAAGTAGTAGTAGTAGTTGTTGTTGTTGCAGCTGTAGTAGTAGTAGTAGTAGTAGCATTAGTAACCCTAATATTGGTAAATTCAGCATTAGTATTAGTGATGATGGTGGTGCTAGTATTATAAGTAGTAATTGAAGAAGTAGTGGTGGTCGTCGTGGAGGTGTTGGTAGTAGTAGTAGTTATACTAGGAGAAATGTTAGCAGTTGTAGTACTAGTTGTAATAGTATTTATTGTTGCAGTAGAAGTAAATGATGACTTTTTAGTGTGATATTAATTTTATTCGAATTGACTAGTAATTCATAGAAATGCTAGTAAAAACAGTCTTACGATTACTAAATAAAGTATTATTTTTATAAATATTAGTAGTTTTATTATAACTATTTGTAATAAATTGATATTTATTTTATTCTAATTAGTAATGGCAATAGAAGTAGTAATAATAGTAGTAAAAGTGGTAGTGTAAGTACTAGCAGTCATAGTAATATTAAGGTAACTTTTATTTGCTAAGCTATGTGTGGCGCTTCTTAAATCCTTTATATCGTAATGTATGTGACCTGGCATAACTTTGTGCTTGAAAAAGCACTCAAAGTGTTTGTCCAGACGCGATTGACGGCCTTCTCGAACGTCTGTAAATAAAATCTCAGCTGTTAATTTGTTTGATAAAACTATTTAAACAGAATTTTTGCAAGAAATTTATTTCAGAAATAAGCATGTAAGCAAGGAGAATTTCCGTCAATTTGTATTGCTTTTCCTCATTTATAAACCTCAGGTGCCTTTAGAGTCACGTGTATGTATTCACACCTAAGGCAACACCTTATACTAGCACACCAATGTAAATGGAACTAAAATTCAGACTTGCTAATGAGCCTTCTCGCGGTTTTCGTTTGATCAAAGATGCACATATATGGATAGTTGATTTTCAACTTTTAGAATCAAGTAATCATTCTAAACACTATAGTAGACTTTTTAGTCACAAACATAGTTAGCAAAAGACGATAAAAGAAACACATAGACAGAATAAATTAGAGAATGTGGATTCTGTAGCCAATTTGGAATTTTATTAGATAAATAGCACGTGAGGTCACTCGAGATTGAGAATTTAGAGCTTAATTGAAAGATCAGAAATGAATAAATGTGATTTTCTGAAGTAAGCAAGTACTAATTATCAGGCTTCAAAACAGAAAATCAAAATAGAAATGCTTTATCGTCGAAAATATATATCAGAAATGTAAGTCCGATAAGTATTTCTAATTTTGTACTTAGGTTTTACCTGCATTTAAGCAGATAAAAGAAAATGAAACAGAAAATTTTATCTATTCTTTATGGCATTTTCAAAATTAGAATTCATCTTTTATTATCTTTGTACCCTGATACTCCCTGTGTGTATGTTATAACGCGTTCCATGTTTGCACTGGCAGAGTTTCAATACAAAAACATTATTAACTGTTTAAACGAATATATGTGGCAATAAAAGGCCGTTTTGCTCATAATTAAATGTGAGTTTAAGATTGGCAATTTGAACATTTTTGAACACATAGTTGTAGTTGTAGCAGTAGTAGTATTAGTAGTAGTAGTAGTAGTAGTAGTGGTGGTAGTAATAGTCGTAGCTGTAGTAGCAGTAGCAGCGGTAGTAGTAGTAGTATTAGTAGTGGTAGTAGTAGTAGTAGTGGTGGTGGTGGTGGTAGTAGTAGTAGTAGTAGCTGTAGTAATAGCAGCGGCAGCAGCAGCAGTAGTATTAGTAGTATTAGTAGTAGTAGTAGTAGTAGTAGTGGAAGTAGTAGTAGTAGTAGTAGTAGTAGGGGTGGTAGTGGTATTAGCAGTTGGAATTTGGAAAAGGAATGCTTGCCATATTTTATTAAATATATCAAAACAATTCCATAGGCATCAATTTCGCCTTTGAATGCATTATATATTTGAGAATTTAATCCGAAGTCGAAATATTGCTGATGATAGAAAGAGTAACGAAAGGTGAAGTTTAACCGAAAATGATCATTTTCGAATAAATAAAAGTAGGAATTGTTCATATTTAGCTATCCTAAACTGTTTTAATGCAGCATGTATGTCTGGATGCGAACCAAAAGACATTTAAACATTATCATGGAATTTTAATAATAAGTGGAGCGACGGTTGAAAATCCTGAATCGTTTACAACTTAAGGGTATATATTGACATATTTATTAATTCGCAAGTTAAGGCTATAATTTATTTGTTAATGTAACGTTTTAAATATATTAATGAGTTCTATTCATTCAGAAACAAACTACAACAGTAATTCATTTTGGTTAACTCACCGTACATTATTAGGAAAACTAAGAAATATTCCGATATCTCTAAATATGTATTTAGTTTCAAGTCAGTTCTAATCATTGCTCAAATAAAGTTTGCAAACTTGAGATGACAGAAATCCAATTTTGTTTAGCTATATTGTAAAACATGGAAAAACCATCGTCAATCGCATTTATTGGTGTGTTTCGAATCTCCTGCTCATGCTCAAAACAATGGCGGTGCTAGTTATTTAAATTAAGGTTGTGATCATAATATAAGCACCAGTTTGTATACAATGTTAACATTTTGCCGCCAATGGTAGTTTGGTATCGCAATGACAATGAGAAACATTTACTATAATTTTATAGATAATTTCTTTTAAATTATCAGTTTTGCCTCATTCAAAGCAGCCATGACTACACATGAGTGGGGGTTACAACAAGTTTATTTGTATTCTCGCTGCCGTTTCCTTGTGCGGGACAATTGAAAGCACTCGCAGGTCGGTAAAATCTTGAATCATTTACATTTACAGGTGCACCGATTTTTGGCCTTGATTGATTGGTTCTCACTTGTCCCTTAATTTTGAAGCCCTCTATCAGCTGCTTGTCTGAAAATGACGTGGGAACAAGATCTTCCAAACTTCTTCCGAATTTTTCGGACTTCATTCTTTACATCAACATTTATGCCACATTCTTTACTCAGATATATAGTGGTTAAAGGGCGTAATACCGGCTCCTACTGATGAGTCGCCAGTAAGCACGAAACGAATGTGCATGATTTTATACTTTCCGTTCATGCTGCCTTTGGTTTATCCTTCTGGTCACAACTGAACTAATTTGTTACTAGGTTCGCAACACCTAATACATACTTGCATATATATTAGGTCTCCGCAACAAACAGTATTTAACTGTAATATATTGAATTGAATGATATCATGCTTACCGCGAAATGTGATAACTGATATCGATGAAGGCCAGAGTGTATGGTTTAACTGGAGTAACAGGTGTTCGGAAATTGTTGTAATTCTAAATTTGGGTGAACTTTAGCATAAATTTATATCCATCAGGTTGGTATCATGTACCGACTTGGAAACCATAGTGTTATTATCCGGTACTCATCGATTTCAATAAAGGTATCAGTTACTAACACAATAGCCATTGTATTAGTATCCTTTACAGACTCGGTATATATATTATATAGTGTGAGTTAGCATTGAAGTCGCATTGTCGTTTACTTTAGATTAAGTTAGCTTCACTATTACACGTTTACACATTCGTCTAGGAGATTGTACCGTCCTATTATTCCACATTCTTCTACCAAATATATAGTGGTTAAAGGGCGTAATACCTGCTCCTACTGATGAGTCGCCAGTAAGCACGAAACGAATGTGCATGAGATTATACTTTCCGTTCATGCTGCCTTTGGTTTATCCTTCTGGTCACAACTGAACTAATTTGTTTCTAGGTTCGCAACAACTAATACATACTTGCATATATATATTAGCTCTTCGCAACAAACAGTATTTAAGTCTACAAAATTGTCAGCGTAGTAGCATAAAGAAGTTTTAAATATCCGCTTTTGATTTAGAATCAAACCTGGCTTTACTGATTCAGTCTGGCTAGAACATCTTGTTCATTTTTCAATTTATTGCAATTAACTAGAATAGCGTGCCAACCTGGCGATAATGGGAAGAGGATTAAATTTTATTTCTTTGAAACGCAAAAAACGTTTTTATAAATACGCAATGCACTTACGATAAGGTTATATTTTACAGTAGTCTAATCGTAAATAAAAGAGTTTTTTTAATAAAGCCCCAAATATTTATTACTAAACAATTATTTGTTCTATATTATTACTTAGATCTAATCTACTATTATTAAACTACTGCAATTAAAGAGAACCAACCGTGATACTACTCCAGACTAGTTGGTGCCTGTAAACATGCTTAGACGGTAATATCATGTGATCTACATGACAATATTCTTAAATTTAATTGAATCTGCAACGATAAAATCTTTAGCATTTATTCTATCGGTGGGGACACATTTTTTAGTAATCGCGATAATGACAAATGTTACAAATACTGTCAAAATCCACACAGATAAATCAAAGGTGAAAACACAATCCGCAAACCTAAATATCTAGTGTGTTATGCTTTAATTAAGAAAATTGACGTTTTGAAACATTGAAGAGTCGCAACATAAAGTTGAAATAATAAATTTGATCTTCTACAAACTCAACAGAAAATATTTTCAATAATATGTGAAAATAAAGATGCCTTTTTACGCAATTGATGAAAAGGCTTTTACTTGTGTTACATCAATAAATATACATTTATATAGCGCCATTATGCTTCAAAATGCCATTTTGACAGCCTTGAATTCGTTGGTAAATAATACTAACACTACATTTTTCATTCATATTCGAACCATATCGGCGGCAAAATTTTAGACAGTATTTGACGTGTTCCCAATAAGATTGAAACCGGTCTACTGGATGAATTTCTCTTCCTACACAATGCAGTGCTTAGTTTATACTGACAAATGTAATATATAATGGGATTGGTGCTTATATCAAGATGCCAAACTTGATTCACATAATTATTTTCAACGCTCATGCAATCAAAGATAGTTTAATCATAAATTACATTTTTCAACAAAATACTACAACAGCGTATACTAAATGGTTTGATGAAGACTGCAAAATTGTGCAGCCGGCGTTAAAACCAAAAAGGTTGAAATCTACTGCTTTATTTTAAAATTCAATAAACGTACATTAGTCATAATTTTATTGTGTTTTGATTAAGAACAAGAGAGAGAGAGAGAGTAACGCATCAGTTCGTGAATTAGCTGGTGGTTTTGCAGTCTCGGGACTAGTTACATAACTGGATTATTCTCTTATTTACGCCTGAAACCTTTATTTTTAAAGTTTTGTAACAATCTACGTAAACAAGGGGTTAATAATTAAGGTAATTGCATGAATATAATGAAGACCCTTCAAAATATGACCAAGACAGCCTAGAAATTGTGCATCAGACATTTGACTCAGGTGAAGTGTAATTAAGACCAACACATGGGTTTGGTGTTTCAGCCATTCTAAACGTAAAATGCAAATTACGGATTAGCCGCATTTAGCGAGCCGCATATGCTCCTTTGTCGATTACAATAAAGGTAGTAACGCGTCGGTAAGTGTAGCCGAAGTTAGCTTTGCTACATTATGCGACTGAATTAGGTGGGATTAATTATTAGTGTAAGTCTGAAGCAAACTATCATTAATCTAACTCAAAATACAAGAATTTTTCCAATAAATGTCGCCTCAAATAGGCATATTAACATGAAAAGTGCATCGAAATGTCAATAGCGAGGTGTATAAAAGATAGAATATCAAATCTTGCTAAAAGAAAGGATAAGCTGTTAAGTAAATGATCACCATTAGAAGACTCCAGTTCTCATAAGTTTCATTAAAATTTCAACCAAATTTTATAAGGTAAGTTTTTCTCACCCAAATACCTAGTTGGTTTAGGGCGTAATAACGGCTCCTACTACAAAGTCGCCAGTAAGCACGAAAAGAATGTACACATGAGATTATACCTACCGTTCATACTGACTTTTGTTTATCCTTGTGGTCATATTTAAACTAATTGGTTAACAGGTACGCAAAACCTGATACACAATTGCTATATATATATATATATATATATATATATATATATATATATATATTATATCTCCGCAAAAATATAGTACGTAATGAGTTCCCAATAAGGACGAAACCGGTCTTCTGGATGAATCTCCTTCTCTGCATTATACAATGTTTTGTTTATACCGACAAATGTATTAACATAATAGGACAGCTTTCTTTATCAAAATCGCAACCTATATTTAATTAAACAGTATCTAGGTTTTTGCTTAGGCTGTGTGAATAAAGAAACTTGGTCTTGTGTAGACAACAAAGCAGGGTTTGAAAGAGTCTACTTTATTTTGAAATACTATTCTAGTCTAAAATATTCGGCTTTAACTTTGGTTTAGTTAAGAAAGAGCAAAAGGGGTGAAAGCTGCCACATGAAAACAGCCCAATAACAACCACTAAACAAAATCCAGGTAATTATTCCGTTTCAGGACCGCAAAAAGGACACTAAATTTATTAATAATAAAAAAATGCAGTTTAAAAGAGTACACGTTCCTTGTGCGCAATTTTGTTGATTGAACGGTCGAGAGACATAGAGAGAGAGAGAGAATGAAAATAATAACAGCTTCTGAAAACATATATCTTTTGAATATTTGCCCAGTGTGAGCTTAAAATGGTGACTCTCCGCGATTTGTGTACGCGGGTTGTCGCTTTGCACTACCAGTTTCGCAAAGATCCGATTGGTCCACATTTCCATGTACGCATCTGTTTGGTCTTCGATCAGGCTGAGTGCGGATACGTCGCTTTCTTCCGAGGGCTTCAACATCGTTCGTACTAATCACTGGAAGTGATGTACAATCTAATCTTCTCAAAACCTTATTTGCTTTACGTTCTGTGCCTTTAAAAGTAAACTAAATCCCACCTTGTCGGTGAGCAATGTTATAGCATAGTTTAAAAACGCAATAATGCAAGATTGATTGAAAGTTGAACACAAAGAACAATTGGAAAATTAAAAGATTACAACTTTAAGTTTTGTGTGCACAAAAGTGTTGAAACCAGCAACTAGATGCCACTAGACAAATCGCAGCGTAAATTGATACACGAACTAAAAGTTATGAATCTATATCTAAAAGTTGTCGAATAATAGTCTCATTGACATTTCAATGACGTAGGCAAAATTAAATCTGCAAAGATAAATGTTCAAAACCATGTCTTTCGATATAAGATACCTACAATGGCTGATTCCGAAATCAGATCAGGGCACATAGAAGAAATTCAAAAGGCGAAACCCGTCGGAACAAACACCGCAAAACTGTACGGCAAACAATAACACATCAGATCTTGGCAGCCTCAGGAGCTCCTCCAATGCAGCCCATTATGCCAGTGATCAACGCACCGCAACACAAACCAGCTAAGTTTACCTGCAAGCTACATCAATACACTCTGTGCTATTAACAAGGCGAGAGAATGAAGTTGAAGAGCAAGGCGAAACGAGAGAAAACATTCGTGTAAAAAACATACAAGCACGTAACAGCCAACAAAGCAAATAGTTAAACGAACATTGATTGCGTGAGCGGTGATAACAATTACTTTTAATTAAGTTTGCGAAATTGATATAAACAAATGACCCATTATGCACATACATTTGTCAGTATAAACAAAGTATTGTATAGTGTGGAAAAGGCAATTCATATAGTAGACCGGTTTCGTTCTGTTTAGGAACACATCACGTACTGGCGAGAATTGGCTGCGGACAGGGCATCAGATTCCGAAGCAGACGTGCCCAGATTCGAGCCCTGTCCGCGGCAAATTCTGGCCTGTACGTGATGTGTTACCAATTAATATGAAACCGGTCTACAAGATGAATTGCCTTTTCTACACTATACAATACTTAGTTTATACTGACAAATGTATGCACTTAATGGGCCAGGTGTTTATATCAAGTTCGCAACCTTGATTAAAAGTAAAGCGAATAAGTGGTTAAAACTCAATTAATCAATACAAGAATGACAGATCTATTATATCACTCTGAAATACAACGAAACAAACCCAACACGCACAAAGCCACAAGCACAAACACATACGAATATACACTTTAAAATCAACCCAAACAAGAAATAGAATTAAAAAGGGAAAATCAGACCAGTTGCCACCGGCATAATCAAGGAATTTTTATAAATGCAAGTTTGTAACGTGTAGATAATTATTCACGAAATTTACGGACATTGTCCACTTTTTAATTAAATGTTTTTTTCTCTTAATAATAAAAATTTATTCGTAGCACCCTTTCCATGTGCAAAAATATAAATAAATGTTATCAGATAAGGGAACTTTTTCTCTTTCCCATTCTACTCAAATATCTACAAATGAACAAATTTTAATATTTAAATTGATAGAAAAAACAAAAGTTGATAAATGTAAACCTGGAGAGAGTGTGGAAATGGAGAGCCCCCTAACTCTAGTGGTGGCTTAAATTTTTCTAAGGTATCTATGGAACACATCATTAAGGACTGACAGCAGTTTTGCGCTATTGCCATATAAATTATCAACAGTTTGTGGCTGCTTTTTCAAGAATTGACAGTTGGTTAGTCGAGATTCAAAATATAAACTAATAAACGATTGAATTTATAATGACTGTCCTAGATAATTAATTGAACCAATTTTTGTAGGAACAAGTCAAATATCAGATGTATTTTGGACCATAAAAGATGGCAGTCTACATGAACATTCCATTTAAAGGGGATGCAGTTTCCCGAATGGCAAAAAAGAAAGTTGAAGCAGCATTGACACGCACGTTTAATGCAGCCAAACTACGAATGTTATTTAGGGTAACACACTTGCCTTTACCAGCAATCAAAGAGAAACAGCCGTTAATGTCGATATCAAATAGTATTTACAAATATACATGCGCAAGTTGTCGATCAACTTACGTAGGCCGACCGACCAGACGGTTAATTACTCGAATGAGGGAATGCATGTTTTAAATCAATTTGTGAATACACGTCTGCAATTGCGCAACACACGTTTTAAACCTCACACGTATGTTCTTCAGACGTAGCATTTAGGATAATTGCTAAATACAATAACAGAAGGGAGTTAGCCACATACGAAGCCTTATAGAAAAGCAAACTGCAACAGGATTTAGGTAATTAAACGAACATTGGTTGCGCGGGTGGTGATAACAATTATTATAATCAAGTTTGCGGTCTTGATATAAACACCTGACCCATTACTTACATCATACACTATACAATTCTTAGTTTATACTGACATATGTAAGTAATTAATGGGTCAGGTGTTTATATCAAGACCGCAAACTTGATTATAATAAAAGGATTTAGGTAAGTAGAAGAAGCAAGTTAGGGCACTGAACCTGAACGGGTTGTGATGCACACAATTAATTGGGTTTCCCCTATTCCACACTCTCCTCGTTCACATTTTTCTATTTTGTTTGGCTTTTCAATTTATATATATATATATATATATATATATATATATATATATAATGAGATGAGATGAAAGATGCGATTGTTGTATCTGATATAGATTCCTTTACTTTTTTGCGAATGGAAAGGGTACTATCAATTTTATTAAAGCAATATGCAGAGTAAGATTCGAAGGCAATGCACATTTTAAAGAATATATATATATATATATATATATATATATATATATATATATATATATATAGTTAAAAATTCAGATCTCAAGAGATTCTAAATAGGTCTCACGAGAGGGAAAGTCTGACCAAAAACTTTGAAGTTACGTAATAAATTATGTTTCTGGGTAGCCATCCTTCAGATGCAACCTTATTGTAATGTTATAACAACTAAAGTGCTAACTAGCCACCCCGTATCTGTCATTATACAACATAAGCCAACCCAATAGTGGAAGCTATAATGAAGTGAATTACAATGGAAGGATTTTGATTATATATATATATATATATATATATATATATATATATATATATATATATATATAATCAGTATAAACTAAGAATTGTATCAGCAGCAAAGACACTTCAACTAGTAGACCGGTTTTGTCATAATTTGAAACACTGCAAGTACCGTCCAGAATTTGTCGTGGATGGGACTCGAACGGAGGCGCATTTGCTATCTGATACAATGTTTAGTTTATACTGACAAAACAAATATAATCAAAAACCGTCTATTAGACAGATTAATGTAACTTCCCAAGTGGTCTGGTTTCTGTTCCATAATGGCAATTAAGTTTTACCTGAAAGCTTAACAAGAAATTAAAGTTCGTATATGGCTTAAAATGGCGTGCAGTATGTGCTATGGGTGGCGCGGTTGATAGAATCACAGACTCCGAAGCAAATCTACACCAGTTCGAGTTCGATCCACGGCAGATTCCGCACAGTACTTCAACAGTTACAAATTATGACGTAACTGGTCTGCAGAATGAATGGCATTTGCTACGTGATGCAATGTCGAGTTTATACTGATAAATATATATATTCATTAATTATGAGAATTACATGATATATAATAACTTTCCCATTTTCTGTTGAAGCATATAAAAATGAAAATATTCACAAATTAAAAAAAATCCAGTTCACACAGAAAATTTGAACGTGTACTAGAAATGCATGCATTGCTTCTAACTCAGGATCAACAAACGTAAACATTCCTCGTTTTGCATAAAATGAACTACAACTTAGTAACTCACAACGCCTCATAGAATTCTAAAAGCTCTATCAAGTGTGAATATTTGCAAAATTCTAAACATATTCGGCGTGAATACGAAGTGTGCTTTCGTCATTTCATAACATACATGTAAATCGCAAAGTTCTTGGATTGGTCAACCTAAGACGATGTGAAGCTTAGCAGTGTAAATTGACAAATACTATGCCAAGTCGAAATCAACGGTGGCTTTTTATTACAAGTAAAGTCGGGTGCGCTACACATTATGACCTTAACATTAATTTGCATTAAATGAGCACGTTAAAGCTGTTTCCAATAATTTTTACAATGCAAGAAGTAGCGCCCTCACTGAAAAGTATGTTCGTGTAGATATTTGTCCTTTTCTGTGCTTGCACTCATTCGTTGCTTTGGAATTGGTCTCTCAAAAAATGTCTCAATCAGTCGCACAAAATAAACATTAGGCATTAATTTGAGTTTGGCTCTATCACATTCGCTGTATATCAATTCCGAATGAAATTGTTTTTACAAATTTTTAAGGCACTGGCTATCGAAAGTTTACTAACGACTATTATCTAAATATTGTGCCGCACAGGTTGGTTAATAGTACATTCTTTCTCATAAATTACCATTCTAGAAAGAAAGTTAGTCAACTTTTTGTGTTATAACATGAAGCCTATATTGTTGTGATCTTCGTTGAATCTTTAAAGGTGTGCACGTTACTGCGACAAGAGAAGCAAATAACTCACAATTTTAAAGCGAGGAAGAAAAAAAAATTGTGAATATTTGCAGTCCATTTCGTTGGTTATGAAACCAATTATCTGCACGTCATAAATGCATCGAGCAAGGACACCAGACGGACGAAAGTTACCATCTGCAGAAGGTTACTGCATTTTCAAGCTGAGGCACAGGTTATGGTTAGAGTCTAGCTGCACTCAACTGTGTCACAAACTCCCCTGATTAGGACAGGCGAGTTGTCGTACTGGAGAAAAATGTAACTCTACTTTTCATGGTAGAAAAGCTAGATTAAAGTGTGATTACAGTTTAAATTCGTTAAATATGAAATTAAGAAATATGTTTTATATTACCCTGTCCATGTGCAAAAAAAGAAATTTTATCAAGTACAAGAGCCGTTTCTTTCTCATATTCTTCGGATGGGTCTCCTGCTTCTGGGATGAACAATACTGTAGAGTGCGAACAGGTCAATTATACACTTTAGACTCGTTTTTTTCAAGATGATACATGTATACATCTGCCAGGAGAGATGCAATGCAGCTTCTCATGGCTACACCGCTGATCTGAAGTTAGTATTTCCCTTAACATGTAAATTCCACGAAATCCTCAAGCAAGCCAATGAAGCCGATCCAGATATCCAATTCACTTTCGAGGTAGAGAAAGACAAGTTTTCCCTTATTTGACATTAAACTCACTCGAGAAGAAAATGAGGATTTGACACTGGCCATACATAGAAAATCCAATTTCATCGGGCAATGAATTCATTATAACAGCAGTGGGCCAAAATCCCAAAAATGGAAAATTAGTTAACAACCTAGCAAACAGAATCAGGAAGATCTGCTCTAAACATAAGATTGAAGAGGAACTGGGCTACTTGAGGAAATTTTACTAATAAACAACTACCCAGCGAGGTTCATTGATGCCAACATCAGACCACGGCAGATTCGCACCAGAGAGGATACCGTCAAACAGGTTTTCCTAAACCTACAGTTTAGAGGCTACGTACCGACCTCAATAAATGCACGAAGGATGTATAGAATAACTAAGGCTAATTTTCCCAGTGTTAAAGTTAATATAACATTTAACACAGAGAATCATGAGGTTTGGTACCAAGGATCAACTGCCAATTCTCTCCAAATTATTCATAGTCTACAAATTCTCATGTATGTGCGGCAGCACATATATTGGACGTACGAAGAAGCAATTGATTAACAGAATCCAGTAATATTTACCGCAGAAATTGATTAAATAATGCTTGGCACCGTCAGGAAAATCAGCTATTTCCAATAATATATTGGAAACGGGGCACCCAGTCAATTTGACCAATTACTCAATTCTACATAAAGCAAAATCATAAAAATTATTATATATTTATGAAGCTCTTTATATAAAACAACAAACACTTGGCCTAAATATTCGGAAGTATCATCAACATGATATTCTAATCGACTGGTTACGAATCACAAAATGCAACAACAATTTACTAGCATCCAGGCAAGACCAAGCACCCACTCAATCAGACTCAACAAACATTCGATCGGATTGGCAACAAGCTGAAGGGGAAAATGCATTCTGCTCATACGGAGACAGAAATTTCGAAACATTATGAACATTCAACACAGCAATCCGCACCTGCGCTGTTACCAAGTGTAGAAAAAAAAGTGCGCAACGTTGGGAAACGAAAGACTACACTCGGGAAAATGACATTCGTAAACGTAACAACCACAATGCGAACATTAATTTATAATCAAGGTTGCGGTCCTGATATAAGAACCTGACCCATTAATTACTTACATATGTTAGTATAAACTAAGAATTTTTTAGTGTAGAAAAGGCAGTTCAGCCAGTAGACCGGTTTCGGCATTTAATACACTATACAATTCTCAGTTTATACTGACATATGTAAGTAATTATTGAGTCAGGTGCTTATATCAAGAGCACTACCTTGATTATAATAATTGTTATCAACGCCCGCGCAACCAGTGTTCGTTTAATAATGCGAACAGTTGGTTAACTCTCAAGCCATCAATACAAGAATGACCAGATCTCAGACATCACTTTGCAATAGATCAAGAAAGACCTTTACATGCAACAGGCACACACAGACACATACGCATACACACTTACTAATCAGCCCAAACAAGAAATACAAGTAAAAACGAGTCAGATTTGTTGCCACCCACATAATCAAATGCAAACCCAGGATGTATATGAATAAAAGATTGTAAAATGAAGTTTAGTAGTCTCGAAATAAATCGTCATTATGCACTTTGTTAATATTGGTTTTCTATCCCAATAAGAAATATACTGAGTAATATTCAAAGGCAATGGACATAATAAAGATATATATATATATATATATATATATATATATATATATATATATATATATATATACACATACATATATATATATATATGTGTGTGTGTGTATATGTATGTGTATATATATATATATATATATATATATATATATATATATATATATATATATATATGAACACTTTGAAAGGCCAATCACAAAAGAAAATGTAAACGTAAGGAAAGTGTGATGTAAGGAAACAAACAATCAATTGCATGTATCACTTCAAGTTCAAACTAAATGCCCGAAAATGCCGTCTCTGCTTGAATAAATTCGGTTGCAATTTGTTTATTCACAAAGCTTCGTATGCGATTTTTCAACGATATGTTGTGCAATTGCATACGTGTATTCACCGTTCCATTTAAAGCAGGTGTTTAAGTTTCAATGATCTCTCATTCGATTAATTAACCGTTTTTTAGATCACCATGCGTAAGTTTATCGATAATTTGCGCAAGAATATTGGTAAATAATATTCGATATGTAGTAGACGTAGTTATTTTAATTAATTAAATAACTTCAATTTGAAGACAATTTTGATTTGGAAGAATAATCCAAATATATTTCAGCTTGCGCTATTCAATGTTTATTTTACAGTACAAAAAGCTATTTAAGGACTAATTAGACAAAATTTTGAGTTATTCCTAAATAAATCTTTGCGACTGGCTAGATGAGGTATTGACATAAATAGAGTAACACCTCAATCAGGTGGAGGAATTAAAACGCCAGGATAGAAGGCAAACGGAAGGACGAGTCAGCTAAATTTACAGGGAGTCTTATCGTGCAATAAAACTGAAAATCATTCTAGGCACTTGAATTATGTTTCCATACAAAAAGTTCTGAATGTAAAGATATCATCTTTCACTAGTCGAAATCGTATTTCACGAAAACCTCTCTGAACTATGTTAAGTTCTTCAATTCAACAATTTATGAAAATTAACCTATTTAATTGTATGGTCTATATATATATATATATATATATATATATATATATATATATATATATATATATATATATATGTGTGTGTGTGTGGTGAAAGCTGAAAAACAGTTTATGCTCGTGACTGCATAGAAATTGTGCAGCCGACATTTCCAGTCAACGTACAATGTATGCAAGACTACTAGGGGTGAGAGCCACATATTTTATTTTACTTTATATTTATATGCAATGCGGTTTCATCCTCGCTAATCAGTTTACCGTCGTACTCTGATGATGATCAAGGAAGATCGAAATGCGTCAGTGAGTTGCGACTGGCGGTAGTTTTGTTATGTTGTTCGACGACTGGTTAAATACAATGGGATTGGTGTTTACTTCAAGCTCGCAAACTTGATTTAAAGCATTGTTACCACCACCCGCGCAATCAATTATTGTTGAATTGTATTGTCTATATATATATATATATATATATATATATATATATATATATATATATATATGTGTTTGGCGAAAGTTACAAACAGCTAATGTTCGTGATCGCTAGAAATTGTGCAGCCGACATTACCAGTCACTTACAATGTATGCAATACTACTAGAGGTGAGAGCCGCATATCTAATTTTGCTTTCCATATATATGTAATGCGGTTTGATCCTCGGTAGTCAGTTTGCCGTCGTACTCTGATGATGATCAAGGAAGGTCGAAAAGCGTCAGTGCGTTGCGACTGGCGGTAGTTTTGTTATGTTGTTCGACGACTGGTTAAATACAATGGGATTGGTGTTTACTTCAAGCTCGCAAACTTGATTTAAATAATCGTTCATCTTAGCTGTTATCTTTCAGCTAGAACTTAAGCTGTTTTTACGTTTATTAGTGGAATGTAAAAGTAAAACGGTCAAAATTTACAAAGAGATTTCGCGCTGGCCGAGAACTGAATTCGGTGAATCTGAATGATTTCTTTATCTGTGAATTTTTAGTGCACGTTGTTAGATAATTTGTAAATAAAATTTGCGAATAAGTCGGCTTTAATCTTCATATTAGGTAAGAGTAAAAGATGGATAAACCAGTAGAATTAAACCTCTTTTACTTTACTCTGCACTGCTTACAGGCGAAGAAACGTCTGATCGCAAATGTAATATGAATTTGTCGAACGATAATAAATCGTTTGATAGCAAATGTGTTGACGTTATGGAATATTTTGCTTTAAAACCTGGTAGACATTTAATTCTCTAAAAAGTTTACCTGCCTAGTTAATAAACTCACACTACTATCCTATGAGAGGCTGGTGTAAACTATGTAATTTTATCAGTTTAAAAGGCATGAGTAAAATAAACAAATAAACGTCACTCCTCTTATCCAAGTTTTCACATTTATTATTGGATATAATTTATTATTTTATTTAATTGTAGAGGCATATCCCCGTTAATGGGTAACTTTTTAGGATGTGATTCAAGATCTAGCAATCTCCTACATTCAATCTTGTGTGAACGTAATTTGTGCACTTCACCAGTACTGCTCCGTTATAAATTACACTATCTATGCCAACTCAGTATTGAAGACCAGATGTTTTCACAATAGTAGCCTATTTGAGCACAAAAGAATCATAAGATTGCAGAATAATCATACATTGATTAATCAGAAACCAATACCTCGTTCCAACCCAATACGCATATGGCATTGTAATAAGTTTCCTAACAATTTTCCATGGGATTTTTACCCTAATATCCAGTTGGCGCACTTTTTCGTTATCATATGTCCACAGGTGTCCGTCATCAGCCAGTAGCACGCTTTGTGGCTCTCAGCACTGAATTAAAACAGTGCCACATGCGATAATGTTACAAAGGCCTATGTTAATTAGTTTTCCATTATTTCCTCGTCAGAATTTGCATTTGAGGAGCTGGGGTTTTAAAAAAAATAATTAGCAACAGGAAAAGTGAGAAAAATATCAGTGTGCTGATTGTAATATTCTTTAAAACGAAAGATTTTGTAACGCAACTGGTATAAGCTGGTGAAAGTTTCATTTTAAGTTATGTAATCACATAGAAATTATCTTCTACGACCAGTTAAAAGCCAAAGGCCCACAATAGGGTCGTTTTAGTTATATAAGATAGTTGTGGAAAGTTCTGTAGGGTTCCGGTAAGTTTTTTGTGTCCACAGGGCCATCTGGGAGCTCCTTATGGCTGCACTCTCAGGGTTAAAAATGAAGAAATGTAGCAGAGTAAACGTGACTCCATCCAAAGATGTGGATCCATCCCCAACATACAGCTGGAACTGTCCGTTTTCCAAAACAAGTTCAAATCACTATGATAATCAAGCAAAGCAAACTGAACTATTTGAAACACATCACTTTGCAAAGATGTGGCCAAGGAATAACAATCAATCAGGATCAAGGTTAACGATTGACCAATTAAAATAGTATGAAAAATTTTAATTTAATTGAATGGCGCTAACGAAACCACGAGGATATTAAAATCCTCTTTATTTCAGTAAACTTGAATACCTGCTAATACATTGAATTGAAAGCTATTCCAACTAGAATAGAGCCTCTAGTTTAACGGAATTCTTGGTGAATTTTATCGAAAAAACAAACCACTGAAGCAGTGATGCACTAATTTAAATCAATTTACTTGAAGAAAAAGTTTAAATCTTATTATTCCGGCATTTTAAAAATTTTGTAATCTTCCAGATAAGCCACTTTCTGGGAAAAGAAAAATCTTCAGTTCAGGCTGTATTTGTTAGAGCAATGTACAGTTGGTGCAATTTATATCGAAGCGTATATTCCCGAAAAATTAAATCTTCAGGAAGCTAAGATATCATTGGAAGATTACAAGTTTAAAACAAAATTTCTGGCAACAATGCATCAATGGCGTTAGCTTTAGCTTAAAAATCAGCTCATTTGAAGCGCTTTAGCTTTTTCATAGAAACAAGACAAATCATCAAGCAGCTCCTGGTTGCATCGTGTATAGCCGTGTCGGATGGCCGTCTGCACCCAGCTGGGCAGCTGATGTTGAATCTTCACCGACTGACTAAACCGACGGTCAATTAGAAATATCGCGGCATAGTCGTGAGCGTGACGAACGGCGCGACCAATTGCCTGGTTAACAGACCGCATACACAACGCCTCGTAGTAGAGACGTCCGACAGACTGACTATGAGCACTTAGGCTACCCGGCATTCCATGCGGCACGCGCAGACCGCCTTGACTTCGTCTCTGATTCTCGCCCAACTGTTGGTGTTGTTCGTTACCATATGTTTTGTCAAGGTATGACATCTTTTCACGCAACTGAAATGTAAAAATAGCATAAAATCAGGCTGAAAGTGACTCCGACTGAAAACAGACAAAATCCGTCCTAATATGCTGTTATTTGACATAAGCTCGGTGAAGACAATGGCATGAAATCGCCATTTTAATAAAATTCTGTAAAATATTAAAAAGGCTAGATGTCTGCAAACTTTGTCGAACAGAAAAAAAATTACGACTTTCGCTATGATTATATTACAAACACTTTTGTAAATCATTATTTAAATCCTGTTTGACGAGTGAAACATAAGTGCCAATCCAAAACTTTAATTAAAAAGCCGAATAATAAACATAAACCATAGCCAGCGAAGCGCGTTGATGCGATGCAAATTGAATTTGTTGCCATAAGAGCGTTCCACCAACAACTGTTTACGCGAGTTGTTATAAAAATTCTTTAAATCAAGTTGGCAAGGTTATACAATTTAACAATAATTGACTGCGCGGGTGGTGGTAACAATTCTTTAAATCAAATTGGCAAGGTTGACAAAAACACCAATCAAATTGTATCAAACCTGCCGTACAACATAGCAAAGCAACCTTCAGTCAGACTTGATCTTAATAATTATGACGACAAACAGACTGATGAGGAAAAAACGAGTCTTTGAAGTAACAATAAAAAAGAATGGTGGTAGTTAGAGGTCCCTCGTGATTAAGAGTTGAAATAGAAGGAGAGATGGCCGCTTATTTAGAGACCAAAAAATATATAAAAATAATTTTTGTCATCACCGGTGTAATCAATGATTTAACATATATTTGAAATGAAATTTCTAAAGAGGTTCAACGTTAGCAAGATATGCACGAAATGAATTGCACAATCATAAATATAAATAAATATAAATCGAAATGCCTTATTGAAAAAGCAAATCTTTATACATATATGCATGCATACATAAAGAAACACAAAAATGTTCAAATATGCATACAAGAAAAATGCATGCATAATCACATAAATGTAAGTCTACATCCAAATATGCATAAATACAATCATATATATATATATATATATATATATATATATATATATATATATATATATATATTTCTAATTAGGAAGAAAAAACACATTAATAACAAAGTGGATAAAGGCCATTTTTAATGTTTTTTCTTCCTAATTAGAAATATACTGTGTAATATTTGAAGGCAATGGACATTATAAATAAATAAATAAATATATATATATATATATATATATATATATATACATACATAACTAAATGTATATATGCATGCATACATGCATACATAGCAACATACATACATACATGCATGCATTCATACATTCATACATACATAATACATGTATGCAGGTTTACACATTCGTCTAGGAGATTGTACCGTCCTATTATCCCCCATTCCTCACCCAAATATTTTGTGGTTAAAGGGCGTAATGCCGGCTCTTACTGATGAGTCGCCAGTAAGCACGAAACGACTGTGCATGAGATTATACTTCCCGTACATGCTGTCTTGTATATATTTTATATAGAGTGACTTAACGCGGAAGTCGCATTTTTCGAGACTGTATATAATGTTAGCTTCACTACTATAGGTTTACACATTCGTCTATGAGATTGTACCGTCCTATTATTCCACATTCTTCTACCAAATATATAGTGGTTAAAGGGCGTAATACCGGCTCCTACTGATGAGTCGCCAGTAAGCACGAAACGAATGTGCATGAGATTATACTTTCCGTTCATGCTGCCTTTGGTTTATCCTTCTGGTCACAACTGAACTAATTTGTTACTAGGTTCGCAAAACCTAATACATACTTGCATATATATTAGTTCTTCGCAACAAACAGTATTTAACTGTAATATATTGAATTGAATGATGTCATGCTTACCGCGAAATGTGATAACTGATATCGATGAAGGCCAGAGTGTATGGTTTAACTGGAGTAACAGGTGTTCGGAAATTGTTGTAATTCTCAATTTGGGTGAACTTTAGCATAAATTTATATCCATCAGGTTGGTATAATGTACCGACTCGGAAACCATAGTGTTAGTATCCGGTACTCATCGATTTCAAAAAGGTATCAGCTACTAACACAATAGCCATAGTGTTAGTATCCTTTACAGACTCGGTTTATATATTATATAGTGTGAGCTAGCATTGAAGTCGCATTGTCGTTGACTTTAGATTATGTTAGCTTCACTATTACAGGTTTACACATTCGTCTAGGAGATTGTACCGTCCTATTATTCCACATTCTTCTACCAAATATATAGTGGTTAAAAGGCGTAATACCGGCTCCTACTGATAAGCACGAAACGAATGTGCATGATATTATACTGTCCAGTCATTGTGTTTTTGGTTAATAGTTCTGGTTACCGCTGAAATAATTTATTACTAGGTTCGCAACACGTAATACATACTTGCATATATACATACATGCATACATACATACATACATACATACATTTATACATACATAAAAACAAACTTACATACAAACACACATAAATACATCCATACATACATACATACATAAATAAATACATACATACATACATACCTACATACATACAAATACACATACAAGCAAGTAAATCTCGCAAAATGAATTGAAGAAGTGCCAACGTTAGAAATATCATGCATAAAATAATTAGGCGGAATGTTTGTCGTATAACTTTCATGTCGGCTAGAACAAAACGTGTTCGCAGCATTTGCTAAATTTTTAAATTTACTCGATCATTCAATGCTATAATAGAAAAAAATCGAAGTTTACACATTGTAGAAACGTTAATTACTGGTAATACGTTTACCAGACAGAGACTCGTTGTGCTCCCACATCTGAATAGGTAAAATATTTCTCGATTTTTTTATGTTATCCTTACTGAACACACATACAAACATATATATATATATATATATATATATATATATATATATATATATATATATATATATATATATATGAGTGTGTGTCTGCATCACCTCAGTTATAGGTGTGTATTGAAATAAATGTTTCCTCTTCTTCTTTTTTAAACGGACGATAATTTCCAAAACTCAGACTGATCAATAAAACAATAAGCTATAGTTTAACTCGAAAGTAAACACAAAATTACTACCGGCGTACAGTTGGGCATATACGAACTCAAAAATAGCAACAAAAACACCTTGCAAAACGAAGTGAATTGAAAACAGAAGCAGTCTGAAGTTAGTTGTAAAACTTACTAGAGGGCAGTTGGGGTTAGGATACGGCAGGCCAAAAATTAAAACTGCACGCGCCAAATCATCCGAAAAGTTGACACCTTCGCTTAGTTTCCCACCGATTACGCTAATTAGAAGTGCACCACGGCGACCCTCCAGTGCTGCCGCTTCGAACGCCTGCATTGTCTGTTTAAAATAAAAAAATAAACGGTTGGTATAGATATCGATTAACAAGGCTCATTCGCGAAAACGTAGTAGGCTTTTGAGAATTTATTTTGTTCAACTACTTTTGTTAAACTATCTAATTGGTCATTAGATAGACATCAGGCACCCGTTCACACAAGACAGTATGTCATCATAAAACGCTTTTCAACATAAACTCAATAGATACCAAAGTTAAACGAACATTGGTTGCGCGGGTGGTGATAACAATTATTATAATCAAGGTTGCGGTCTTGATATAAACACCTGACTCATTAATTACTTACATATGTCAGTATAAACTAAGAATTGTATAGTGTAGAAAAGGCAATTCATCCAGTAGACCGGTTTCGTCCTTATTGGGAACTCATCAAGTACTGGCCAGAATTTGCCGCGGACAGGATACGAACCTGGGCACGTCTGCTTCGGAACCTGGTGCTCTAACCACTGAGCGGCAGGATATAAGAGTCGGAAGAAAATGCATCCTGCTTCAAATCTCGGCCACGGAAATTCTGGTCACCACTGATGAAAGTCCAATAATGAATTAATTTAATTTGCCATCTTACGACATGCACAGCTTAGACTTCCAACAAGTATACCATCAAATCCTACCATTAAACTGCAAAAAAACTAATAAATGTAATTCCTATGAATACGGTACTTTTTTCTCGTGTTTTAAAAGATGGAGAAACTTGTAATAATATATATATATATATATATATATATATATATATATATATATATATATATATATATATATATATATATATATTGAATTGAAGTCTTGTGGTAGGATTTTCATTGTATACATTTTGTCAGTATAAACTAAATATTGCATCAGGTCCCAAAGGCAATTCATCCAGTAGATACGTTTTGTCCTTATTGGGATCTCGTCAAGTACTGATCATAATTTGCCGCCAAAGGAACTCAAACCGTGGCGCATTTGTTTCAGTGTCTGCGACTCTATAAACTGCGCCACACGTGCCGCAAACTACACGCAATTGGAGGTCATTTAGCAACGTTTGCTTTCTTACAAACGTCAATTCATTTTATCTTCCCCCAGTGGCATGCAATCCCTTATATAATGACAGATCAGTTGTGGTTAGTCAGAATTTCAAGTTTTAAGAGATTCCGAATAATTTCCACCTAAAGGAAAGGCTAACCCGAAACATAATTTGGTATGCAACTTCAAAATGAGTGTGATAAGAAGCATGAGTGGTGCAGAGGTTGGGATCTTAGATTCTAAAGCATGTGTTCATGTTAATTCCAATTCTCAGACAAATCTGGACAATTATATATTAGGTGTTGCGAACCTAGTAACAAATTAGTTCAGTTGTAACCAGGAGGATGAACAAAAGACAGCATGAAAGGAAAATGTATAATTTCATGCACGTTTGTTTGGTGCTTACCAGCGACTCATCACAAGGAGCCGGTATTACGGCCTTTAACCACTATATATTTGAGTGAGGAATGTGGGATAATAGGACGGAACAATCTCCTAAAAGAATGTGTAAAAATGCAGTAGTGAAGCTAACATCAGATAAAGTCTCAAAAATGTGACTTCAACGCTAACGCACTCTATATGATATATATACCGAGTCTGTAAAGGATATTAAAACTATGGCTATTGTGTTAGTAACCGGTACCAACATTATAGTACCGAAAAGGTTGCCGAGTCGATACATGGTACCAACATGATGGATATCAATGTATCAACCACAGTGTTAATACCATGTACCTTTTCGGTACTATAATGTTGGTATCGGTTACTAACACAATAGCCAAAGTGTTAATATCCTTTACAGACTCGGTATATATATCATATAGAGTGAGTTAGCGTTGAAGTCGCATTGTCGAGACTTTATATGATGTTAGCTTCATAGGAGATTGTACCGTCCTATTATCCCACATTCCTCACCCAAATATATACTGGTTAAAGGGCGTAATACTGGCTCCTACTAATGAGTCTCCAGTAAGCACGAAACGAATGTGCATGAGTTTATACTTTCCGTTCATGTTGTCTTTGGTTTATCCTTCTGGTCACAACTGAACTAATTTGTTACTACGTTCGCAACACCTAATACATACTTGCATATATATTATTTCTCCGCAACAAACAGTATTTAAATCTGAACAATATTTGACGAGTTACCATTAGGGATGAAACAGGTCAAATTAATGAATTGCCTATATATATATATATATATATATATATATATATATATATATATATATATATATATATGTATATGTATATATTTCGGAGATCGAAACCAGATAAAGTAATTTAAATCAAAAAAACTTTTATTTTCAATTTATTCTGTGAAATCACGTGATTTTCTACATTCTTATATCAGCAAAAATTAATGAATCATAAGTTACCATAAGGTCTGCCTATGAATAGTGTGATAATAATTAATCTTGTAAAGTGTTTTAAAGTATAAAATAGGAGTCATTATAACACATTAGGATATAGGAGTTGTAGAATGTTAATGTGTGTGTATGCGTGTTGAATCTGTTTAACGCATACATTTAAATAAAAAGTGATTAAACGAGAAATGATAAAAACCCTTTGAATACTTTGCGAGTTGGATATATACAACGATTCCATTATACTTTGACAGTCGCACAAAATAGCAAGACTACCGTCAGTCACATCCAAAGATCATCATCAGAGCACGACGGCAAACTGACTAGCGATGGTCAAACCGCAATGCATATGTATGTGAAAATTAAAATCAGATATGCGGCTTTAACTTACAGTAGTCTCGCATACATTGCACTTGATTTGCAGTTTCGGCTACAAGATTTCTATGGAATCACTAACATTAACTTAATGCAGCATTCGCCACAAGTCTATGAGTCATACATTTAAATGACCGTTGATTAGTCGATTGGTAATAACAGTCCTTTAAATCAAATATGCCAGCCAGATATAAATTCGAAATCCATTCCATTAAGCCTATAGAAAAACAGCAAAACAATCGTCAGCCACACCTTCTGACGACTTTCGACCGTCAAGTGAACTTGATTTGAAGAATTTGTGTCACTATCTACGCAATCAATGATTATTTGTTTGTATAACTTATAAAAATGTGGCAGAAGTTGCAAAAATTGAATGATCGTGACTGCATAGAAATTGTGCAGCCGACATTTTCAGTCAAGTATGACTTATTACAGCTAAATACTGTTTGTTGCGAAGAGCTAATATATGTGCAAGTATGTATTAGGTGTTGCGAACCTAGTAACAAATTAGTTCAGTTGTGACCAGAAGGATAAACCAAAGGCAGCATGAACCGAAAGTATAATCTCATGCACATTCGTTTCGTGCTTAGAGGCGACTCATCAGTAGGAGCCGGTATTACGCCCTTTAACCACTATATATTTCGTCGAAGAATATGGAATAATACGACGGTACAATCTCCTAAAAGCTTTTGTTATCACCCCAGCGCAACCAATGTTCGTTTAACTATATAAGATAATCTATAGACATCAAGGTCGGAATGTATGGATTTGTTGGAATAATAGGTATTTAGTAGTAGTTGTAATTCTAAATTTTGTTGAACTTTAGCATACATTGAAATCCATTTTGTTGGTACCATGTACCGACTTGGCATCCATAGTGTCGGCACCCTTTTTCAGGCTCGATAAATTTATTATATATAATGAGTTTTCTTTGAAGTCGCATTGTCGAAGACATTATATCAAGTTAGCACCCCTATGTTAGGTTTACATATTCGTATAGAAGATTGTACTGCCCAACTGTTCCACTGTGAGTATAGGACATAATGCCGGTTCCTGCTGATGAGTCGCCAGTAAGCACGAAACGTTCATCCTGACTTTGGTCTATCCTTTTTGTCCTGTTTAAAATGATTTGTTAATTGGTGTGCCAAACTTAACACTGAATTGAAGCTTTATAATTGTTAATGTTAGAGAAATGCTCTAATTACATTCGTTTCGTATGTGATGAGCAAATCTATATTGTTGGGCAAACAAAAGCCGTTGTAATTTACTTAAAACGACACGTTAATTCTGCCGAACGTGCGATTATAAGTTTGGTAAATTAATACTAGGCCTTAAACCTTATGTGGAAGGGAAAAATCAATCGCATTAATTAAGCTGTAAGTTACCGAGATGAAATTATAGGGAATTTAAGATTAAAAAGTTTAAAAAAACTGAATAAAATAATTAGCATAATGAGGGAAAAGCGTTAGAGTGAAGATAGCACGGAGTGAGAGAAATACTGACGGCGAGCAGTTAAAACCTGGGAAATGATGGATTTAGAAGTGAACAAAGCTAAATGAATTAAAGAGCCTTTCCACATGATTTTACCACTTAATGACTGGTCAGACCACGAAATATCTGCTTAACTACAAGGGAGACACATCGCAAATTTGCTTTCATCCTTACTTTATCTCGAACTCGTGTTTGCCAAAACGCGAATGATGCAGACATTGGCGGAACCAATAAAGAATCATGCATATATATAAGAGATAGTTTTGTCTCAAGTTATTACTGCAAAATTTACAACATTTCCGGAGTTATTAACGAAACAAGGAATACAAAATATCGTGAAAAGTCGAAATCTAGTACTTTACTATCAAGACGAAATGGAAAAAAGCTGAATCGCAAAAATGACAATATTCTAACTAAAATATGGTTTATTGGCCATAATATGTGGACTTTATGGTAAACTATTTCTGAATCGCAACCGAAAATTCGTTGTTAGCTTGGCAAGTGACGGAGCAAAATATCAAATTACGTCTAGTTGAGATAAATAATGTCTCAAAATTGCAATGTTACACTGGACGCGAAAATAGGTCCGGTTAACGCATGATAATACATGCCTTAACTATGTTATTATTTAAATGATACTCAGTCAAATGTAGCAGCAAATAATAAAAGAGATGCATTTACGATAGCCAGTTAAAATATTATATAGCATACAGACGAAAAAGTGAATTGATATCACTAAACCCTAATCCAAAGTTCTGTAGAAATTAATCAATAAAGACATTTTATCGTGATACGCATTAGTTAACGATTGCTAAAACCGGCATTCGAATAAAAAAGTTTGTATGTGCATGAAGAAGTTAAATGCGCAGCTTCATCAAAACTTTTATTTTGACACCACGCATAAAGCGCATTTGAATGAACAGATTTGGTCAAGTATACGGTTAAACGAACATTGGTTGCGCGGGTGGTGATAACAATTATTATAATCAAGGTTGCGGTCTTGATATAAACACCTGACCCATTAATTACTTACATATGTCAGTATAAACTAAGAATTGTATAGTGTAGAAAAGGCAATTCATCCAGTAGACCGGTTTCGTCCTTATTGGGAACTCATCAAGTACTGGCCAGAATTTGCCGCGGACAGGATACGAACCTGGGCACGTCTGCTTCGGAATCTGGTGCTCTAACCACTGAGCTATCCTGCCGCACACTATACGGTTATTCCAATTTTATAAAAGTCTATCGTACCAGATAGTTTAAATAGTGCTGGTAAGGCCCCGATATATGAGTTTTGCTTAAGCTTAATAAAAAGCTTACCTTAAAATCTCATGTAGGCGAAAATATTAATTGATTAGAGCTAAGATATAAATAAGACATTTGATGAACTCTCGGTGCAACGTGAGTGATTTCAACTGCATAGAAGAATTCACTGATAAAGTCAGTACTAAAGAAAAGAATAAGATTAGAATCTGGCATAAGATCAAACTCGAATGCCTAGCAGTTAGAACCCTAAACATAGGATTATCGGTACTCCGTCTACAAACATTATAAATTTAACCTCGTAGATATTTAGCAAAGAACGGCTATGTATGCTTAGCTGTGTTGTAAATACTGCCATTCGTGTAGAATGCCCTCCAACAAACGAGATCATTAAAGAAACTGTAAAGATTGCTACGCAAACCTCCAGTAACATTGAAAACGAAATATGAATTCGAGATGGTCCTTCTGGTATTGAGTCCTAAAGAAGATGAGTAGAAATCCAATTACAAATTGGTATGCCTTAGAAAAAAGAATTAATAGTTAATGGTGTGAAATGTCTGTAAGCTGATAAAGTCGGCGCGACAGTTTTAAAGAAGCAGTCAATTTTCGAGGAAAAACAGTATGAACAAATTAGCAGCTACGAGGTTAATAAGAATATAAACACTGCTTTGAGCAATATTTAGAAGTTCTTTAAATCAAGTTTGCGAGCTTGAAATAAACACCAATCCCATTGTATTTAATTAGTCGTTGAACAACATAGCAAAACTACCGTCAGTGACTGACAGTAGAGAATTGTTAGCGGTATTCGCGCAATCATTGATTGTTTAATTCAGCGAAGTTGTTTGCATTTGCTTACTTAATTGGACATCATTTAACCATTACTCAACTCTATAAGTAATCCTTTATAATTCTTCAGAATGTAGACAGGAAATATAAGATTATGCAGGTTTAATCGCGATCACCTCGATTATCTCTTCCCCATTTTAGTCTTTTGAAGCTTTCTTATTCCAAACGCTTTCGTTTTTCAACGCATTTGTAGATTTCTCTGATTACATTCAGCTGTTCAATTTAATTCACGAGTAGCGAGTTTAACTTGCCAGGATACGTATTACCACTATGTAAACTAACAACATGAAACTACCAGAAATTAATTTGTCTATCGATTCAAATGGTTGAGAAATAGGATTTATATATATATATATATATATATATATATATATATATATATATATATATACCACTACGAAAACTAACAACATGCAACTACTAGAAATTAATTTGACTATCGATTAACATGGTTGAGAAATAGGATTTATATATATATATATATATATATATATATATATATATGTTTTACCACTACGTAAACGAACAACATGCAACTAATAGAAATTAATTTGTCTATCGATTAACATGGTTGAGAAATAGGATTTATATATATATATATATATATATATATATATATTACCACTACGAAAACTAACAACATGCAACTACTAGAAATTAATTTGACTATCGATTAACATGGTTGAGAAATAGGATTTATATATATATATATATATATATATATATATATATATATATGTTTTACCACTACGTAAACTAACACATATGCAACAACTAGAAATTAATTTGTCTATCGATTAACATGGTTGAGAAATAGGATTTATATATATATATATATATATATATATATATTATATATATATATATATTAGAGGGTTCATTGGCCATTGAAATCAACTTAGTTTACTGAAGCTTATGCGCTTTTTATGATTTTGTGCTCTTTTACATGTACAGACTTATTACCTAAAAGTATATGTAGAGAGATTACCTGATTCTTGGTGTACCCACCAAGGTGTTGCATCCACAGTCTTCAATTTGGTTCCGAATGTTTCCAAATAATTCCTGTTGCGAAACATATGTAGAGAGTTAAATACTGTTTGTTGCATGAGATTATACTTTCCGTTCATGCTGCCTTTGGTTTATCCTTCTGGTCGCAACTGAACTAATTTGTTACTAGGTTCGCAAAACCTAATACATACTTGCATATGTAGAGAGATGTTGGGTATGTGTATGTGTGTAAATAGAGTAGAATTCGACAGTACTTAATTAATTTGTTAACCGAATAGCTCACGTAAGCAGAATTCGTCAATTGACCTTATAGCTATATTTACCCGATACACTTTATAAAATAATTCAACTTCGATACGCCTGTACTTAATCATATTTCGCTATGGTGGTATATCAGTATATGTTTATGCATACATATGAATATGTTCATCTATGTTTTAAAAGAATACTAATATTGGCAAGATGTTGGTAGTAACTTATATAAAGGTTAATTACAATGGTTATATAAGGAATTTTCCTTTTAAACGAACACCAAGTTCTGCACCACCAACTCTGTGTTACCTGGTTGTGTAGATCTTGGTGTATTGTTGAATGAAAAAGCGCGGATTTCGAAAAAGACGACAGACATGACGATTAAAATATAAATCAACAAATTTATAGAAGAATTTTGGGTTGGTTGTGATAACTCTTTCATTGGAAAAAAGAGAGAATCTAGTAGCAATGTTGACATATTCTCGGTCGCAAAAATGCTTTTACACATCAGGCATGGAGCACCTGGTAGGTAGTCAATTGATGTAGTACTATAAGAAAATACCAACTTTACCATGAACAAAAAGGTTATCCTATTGATATATATGATGCATGCTTACTGGTAACTGATCTAGAAGCCGGCAATAAGCTAAAAACTCGCTATAACGGCGGTCAAGTAAAGTAGGACACCATTCACCTGTTCCAAACTATTTGACTACATATATAGTGGGTTTGAGGAATAGTACTGCCTCCTTCTGCTGAAAAGCCAGGAAGCCTAAAAAGCGGGCGACAGTACTTTTAGTTCAAGTTGAATTGAGCATTTTATCCGTTACGAATACGCGTCTGCATCTTCCTAGGCACACGATGTCAAATCCTAAATAAGCTTTACTAATGATTTCATGTGCAGTCTAGAAGAGATATGTGACGAAATTGTAATTTTTGGTATGTAAAACAGCAGTAAATATGCTCACCTTTTCTAGTCCAACGGAGCCGCGAGGCTCCCGGAATACGCGACGTCCGGTAGCGGTGAAACGTTCCATCAATCCAGTCTCTTGCCATCGACAGACAACCGCATCGGCGTAATCATATGAGGCGAGAAACACAACCACACCACCTAATGTGGTATAACGAAGTGTATTGTAAAACAACACATGAGTGGATTTTAAGTTTTCTTAGAGCATGAAACGAAATGAACCACTATGTGGATAAATATATCATGGAATTTGAATAGGATGATAAAAGTAAGACTTACACCATACCCATGAATACATATATCATATGACATATTACTTGAGCTGCATACATTTGTATAGTAAGCTTGTTGGGTTAAATTGGACAGAAACAAAAGAGAAGGCAAAATTCATTGTACCCTTCCTGTGTGCAAAAACAAAAATAAATTTTATCAGATATAAGAAAATTTGCTTTCGATGGTCTTCTCAATATCTACTAATGAACATATCTTTTATATATAATTGGAGCAAAAAAGATAGAAATATGGAACATAGAGAGAGTGTGAAAAATAGAAACCAATCAAATTGCGTGAGCTTGAACTGGATGTGACGCACGCAATTTGATTGGTTTCTATTTTTCACACTCTCTATGTTCACATATTTCTATCTTGTTTTGCTTTCCAATTTATATATAAAGATATGTTCATTAGTAGATATTTGAGAAGGCCGTGCGAAAGAAAATTTTCTTATATCTGATAAAATTTCTTTTTGTTTTCGCACACAGTAAGGGTACAATGAATTTTATTAAAGCTCGCATTTCAAAAGAATAGGCAAATATATATAAACGGACACACAAACAAAGTCTTAATAAAAACAAACAAATTTTGTTAATCTACTAGATCGGGTTCAACCAAATTAGTAGTCATAATTGGTATGACCAGAGAACGACTCTTCAAGAAATTTTTTCAGTGTCATCTAACAAATTTCCTACGTTGTGGGATCTGTGCATTGTATTAAACTCATGGCTAGCTTGGTGGAATTTTTGGTTGAAAAGGATAGACATGGAATTGATCTAAAGCA
This sequence comes from Eudiplozoon nipponicum, assembly GCA_029291075.1. NCBI lineage: Eukaryota > Metazoa > Platyhelminthes > Monogenea > Mazocraeidea > Diplozoidae > Eudiplozoon > Eudiplozoon nipponicum. The sequence goes on along the minus strand of JAQBSW010000731.1, from coordinate 75,815 downwards.
AAGACTGGCCAAAATATGTCTGTATCAAGCTGAAAAATGCATGTAATGCGCGTTTACCATAGTTACAGGCAACAGTTGTGTGATGATGAAACTAATTTACAAAGTTTAGATTTGTGGTCATGAAAATGTTTGCTTCTACTAAGGAATGCTGATTAAAATTGAAACCAGCACAACAAACAAGTTGCATTTCTTACCATATTTTGTATCTAGTTAATTCCATTAATATATATACATATATATATATATATATTTGACTCGCCATAATAATACTAATGATATATATATATATATATATATATATATATATGTTCCATGAGAGAACAATGTAACTTAAACGCCTGTTTTAAATCAAATGGTGAAAACATGTCGGTTTTTGCGCAACACATCATCGAATCATCGCACGTATGTTCTCCAGACGTAGCATTCAAGGTAATTACTAAATGCAAAAACAAAAGTGAGTCAGCCCCATACGAATTCTTATGGATAAACAAGTTGCAGCCGGATTTATGCAAGCAGAATAAGCATGAACTGGATGTGACGCACGCAATTGATTTGTTTCCGTTTTTCACACTCTCTCTATTTTTACATATTTCTATCTTGTTTTGCTTTCCAATTTATATATAAAGATATTTTCATTAGTAGATATTTGAGAAGACAATGCGAAAGAAATGTTTCCTATATCTGATAAAATTTTTTTGTTTTTGCACACAGGAAGGGTACAATGAAGAAATATATATATATATATATATATATATATATATATATATATATATATATATATATATATATAATTTCCATAGCCTTTGACTTTTACACATTATATTTCTTACTAGATGAGAACGACTCAGCAACCATAGTGTTGGTAAAATTTACAGTCTCAGTATATATAAAATATACTGAGATGGCTTTGAAGTCACATTGTTGAGGACTTTATATGAAGTTAGCTCCACTACTGCAGATTTACACATTCGTATAGAAGATTGAACTGTCCGATTTACGCAAATTCCTCACCTAAATATATAGTGAGTAAAGGGCGTAATATCGGTTCCTACCTTTAAGTCGCCAGTAAGCACAAAACGAATGTGCACAGGAGATTATACATTCCATTCAAGCTGTCTTTCGTTTATTCTTATGTTCATATTTGAACTAATTTGTTACTAGATTCGCAACACGTAATACTTGTATACGTATTAGCTCTCAACAACAAACAGTATCTAACTGTTTACATTCACAGAAGCTGATCGATACATTTCCATTTCAATATTCGACTGGTATCAACATGAAACCAATATATCTTTTACAGTATTACCAGTTACAGGTGGCAAGTTTCCTTGTACTGTATACTGAAATAATTTGATCAGACACACGAACTGGAATATTCTGCCAACAACGATAAAAAAGATAACAACTTAAAGCAGATACAATACAGATCTAGTAGATTGCCTTAGTTTAGTTTGGTATAATGCACAGAAACTAGTTGCTAATTAATAATACAATTTGTTCACTTAGCCGTCACTGATAAACGAACTTCATTGAATTTAAACTCACAGTCTATGACGGTATGATATTCCTATCATCTAGGTTAAGTTAAATGATAATATGTTTAGTAATTTAGAAAATCGCACAACGTAGGATAATTTAAACATTCAAAAGCCGATAGTTTTGTTTCGCTACAAGAAAACCTGGTAACAGAAGCAAAACCCTCACATACCTGGAACAACACGAGACAATTTCAAAATCAGCTCACCGCATTCATCAATTAACTTTGTGTCGGATCTCGTCTACAATAAAGCCAAAAAAGCAGTAAATTAAAGAAAAAAGTTTGACGCCCAATTTCTACATTTATGTCGAATTTAACTAGAACACATAACTGTGAATAAAAAAACAACTATGTATTCCATACTCCAACAGTCAGCGCGTAGTATAAAATGGTTGCCTTATCTGCTTAGTTCTGCAGTTTGAATAAGCGAAGTGAATTAGACGAACTCATAATTGCGACCCATTGATTGGAAGACCTTTTATGCAATTCATAGGAGGACCAATACTGTTGAGTAAACATCGGAGGGCAAATAAAGTGGGTTCTAACCTAAAACATGTGATAAAAGTCAGCTAGTATTTGATGAACCTCTCGTTCCTATGGTAGAAGTCGTAAAATTCATGCGAACATACACAAACTCTGACGAAATTTTGGAGGAATTCGATTGATGACGCTGTTTTCCTTGCACTGGATTAGATTACACGCCGAAATAGGTACGGCGCACTTCCACTGAACTTTTCTGGTTCGCGTGTGCTACTTAAAACCAGGGATAGTTTAGCAGTCTTTTATGGTTGGGGAACTGCACAGATGAGGCTTACACAGTGCTTAATTTCAGAAAACCATGTATACTACGAGCCCTCCGAAATGTGTCCCTTTCAGATTTAAAACATGGAAAGAAGTTATTACTCTCATGACTTAATGCATGAATGATCCTGATTGGTACGATGTTGTTTCTGATATCCGGTGTTTCAACAAAAGTCTCACTTGACAGGAGAGCAATTACACTCTGCTCTGGCCTATAATAAGTCCCGCGTGAGAACGTGTTTCTGGGATTTTTAAATGCGCACAAATCTAGTCACAAGCATTCTGCTAATGGAAAACATGTTTTCGATGAAATGCCATCAGATCTTGTCTCTAGTCCTTACGGACATTCGGACATCTTAGTGACTGTCAGTGATTTCAACGCCAAATGAGATTAAAATATGCGGTAAGCGGAACTATGGAAATACGGAACCTAACTTAAAATAGCTGTGACAACAGTATCCGGATCTCCGATCTTGCTGTAAGTCCTAACCTGTTCATAATGAACACAGTTTTTCAGCATCATTGCAACAAGAAGAGGCGATGTTAACCATGCAGTTGGGACGACAAAAAGTTACCGTCAATATTTTCGTAAACAAACAAATGTCTTTTTTCAGGACTCCAGAGCGTACCAAAGTAGCTCTACTGACTCTATCAAAGTATAAAAACAGATTTTGGAAGTATCATCGAAACAGAGCCACCTCTTTAAATTGTACGTTAAGATTAAACGTATTAACAGTGGTCTCTTTGTCAAGGGAGTACGGTCGACTTCAATTTATGATTGGCATTTCACACGAGCTGCCTCCAAAATTTGCTCAATACACCACTTATTACAAACAGCGTGGGTAACGATCAACTGACGTCTCGATTTTATTACGAAATGGAAATCGGAATAAATGTAAAGCAAGATCCAGTAATAGAGACCTGTTAGATTTTGCCTCATTGCCATAGGCTATTTTTAAATCTGTCGTAAGGAAGAAATGAATCTCCGCTTGTGTATACATGCATGCAAGTATGCAGGTCTTATTTACCTTAAAAACATATTTATCGACGCTTTGTATAAATTTGGTATATGTGGAACCAGGGAGACGCGCTATTCATCGTTATGAACCTACACTTACTACTTCACCAAAATTCTCTTACTTTGTGGTAACCATGACATCATTTAATATAAAATTCAATAAGTATATAAACATTATTGCAACTAATTCACATATTATTGAGATTATACGTTCCGTTCATGCTGTCTTTGGTTTATCCTTCTGGTCATATTTAAACTAATTTGTTAATAGGTGCGCAATACTTAATACAATATATATATATATATATATATATATATATATATATATATATATATATATATATATATATATAAGTTCTCCACCATAAACAGAATCTAACTGTTATATATTTAATTGAAATATGTCAGGATTACCGCGAAATGTGATAAATAATATCGATCATCGCCAGAGTGTATGGATATACTGGAGTAACAGGTGTTCAGAAATAGTTGTAATTCTCAATTTTGGTGAACTTTGGCTTACATAGAAATCCATCGATTTAGTACCATGTACCGACTCGGCAATCATAGTGTTAGTGGCATGTACCTTTGCAATACCATAATTTTGGTATCGGGTATCGACACTAAAGCCATAATTAAACAATAATTGATTGCGCGGGTGGTGGTAACAATTCTTTAAATCATGTTTGCGAGCTGGAAGTAAACACAAATCCCATTAAATTTTGTTATGTTGATCGACGACTGGTTAAATACAATGGGATTGATGTTTACTTCAAGCTTGCAAACTTGATTTAAAGAACCATAGCCATAATTTTGGTAACCTTTACAGACTCGGTATACATATCATGCATAGAGACTTGTCTTTGAATATATTACAGTTAAATACTGTTTGTTGCGAAGAGCTAATATATATGGAAGTATGTATTAGGTTTTGCGAACAAAGTAACAAATTATTTCAGTAGTGACCAGAAGAATAAACCAAAGGCAGCATGAACGGAAAGTATAATCTCATGCACATTCGTTTCGTGCTTACTGGCGACTCATCAGTAGGAGCCGGTATTACGCCCTTTAACCACTATATATTTGGTAGAAGAATGTGGAATAATAGGACGGTACAATCTCCTAGACGAATGTGTAAACCTGTAATAGTGAAGCTAACATAATCTAAAGTCAACGACAATGCGACTTCAATGCTAACTCACACTATATAATATATATACCGAGTCTGTAAGGGATACTAACACTATGGCCATTGTGTTAGTAACTGATACCTTTTTTGAAATCGATGAGTACCGGATACTAACACTATGGTTTCCCATAGCCAGAGTGTTAGTATCCTTTACAGACTCGGTATATATATTATATAGTGTGAGTTAGCATTGAAGTCGCATTGTCGTTGACTTTGGATGATGTTAGCTTCACTATTACAGGTTTACACATTCGTCTAGGAGATTGTACCGTCCTATTATTCCACATTCTTCTACCAAATATATAGTGGTTAAAGGGCGTAATACCGGCTCCTACTGATGAGTCGCCAGTAAGCACGAAACGAATGTGCATGAGAGTTATACTTTCCGTTCATGCTGCCTTTGGTTTATCCTTCTGGTCACAACTGAACTAATTTGTTACTAGGTTCGCAAAACCTAATACATACTTGCATATATATTAGCTCTTCGCAACAAACAGTGTTTAACTGTAATATATTGAATTGAATGATGTCATGCTTACCGCGAAATGTGATAACTGATATCGATGAAGGCCAGAGTGTATGGTTTAACTGGAGTAACAGGTGTTCGGAAATTGTTGTAATTCTCAATTTGGGTGAACTTTAGCATAAATTTATATCCATCAGTTTGGTATCATGTACCGACTCGGAAACCATAGTGTTAGTATCCGGTACTCATCGATTTCAAAAAAGGTATCAGTTACTAACACAATAGCCATAGTGTTAGTATCCTTTACAGACTCGGTATATATATTATATAGTGTGAGTTAGCATTGAAGTCGCATTGTCGTTGACTTTAGATTATGTTAGCTTCACTATTACAGGTTTACACATTCGTCTAGGAGATTGTACCGTCCTATCATTCCACATTCTTCTACCAAATATATAGTGGTTAAAGGGCGTAATACCGGCTCCTACTGATGAGTCGCCAGTAAGCACGAAACGAATGTGCATGAGATTATACTTTCCGTTCATGCTGCCTTTGGTTTATCCTTCTGGTCACAACTGAACTAATTTGTTACTAGGTTCGCAAAACCTAATACATACTTGTCTTTGAAGTTGCATTGTCGAAGAATTTATATGATATTAACTTCACTACAGCAGGTTTACAGGTTCGTTTATGAGATTGTACTGCCCTATTTTTCCACATTCCTTACCCAAATATACAGTTGGTAAAGGGCGTAATACAGAATTGCTACGGGTCTTTTAGAAAGTCTATAAAAGGAATTGCCCTATCATAACGGAGAACAAAGAGATACGATATAGGAAACAATCAATAGGAAGAATAAAAAGTGGAGTTACAAAGGTTCACCTTTTCAATCCCAAAAACCGCCTTAAAACTAATTAGTTAGTATCATTTTGTTTATATGAGGTTCTAAGCTATCGTTTCAAAATGTTTATATCTCCTACCACTGAATTCCAATAACCAATGGAAATGCAAGTATGTATTAGGTGTTGCGAACCTAGTAGCAAATTAGTTCAGTTGTGACCAGAATGATCAAACAAAGACAGAATGAAAGGAAAGTATAATCTCATGCGCATTCGTTTCGGGCTTACTTGCGGCTCATCAGTAGGAGCCGGTATTACGCCGTTTAACCACTATATATTTGGGTGAGGAATGTGGGATAATAGGACGGTAAATCTCCTAGACGAATGTGTAAACCTGCAGTAGTGAAGCTAACATCATATAAAATCTCGAAAATGCGACTTTAATCATAATTCACTCTATAATATATATATATATATATATATATATATATATATATATATATATATATATATATATATATATATACTGAGTCTGTAGAGGATACTAACACTTTGGCTATTGTGTCAGTAACCGATACCAACATTATAATACCGAAATGATTTTGAGAGGACAACGCCACGATGAATTTTTGTCAATGTATCAAAAAGTTAGTATGAGACTAATCACGCTTATAAAGTGGAAAAAAAGTTTGTGTAAAACGGAGAACAGTTGAAATACTTTCCAAATCAAACTTCTTATCAACTATGGATTCTATTAAATGAGTTCCGCGTATAATATCTCCTTATATAATGCGAAATGGTCTCAATCCAGACAAAACTGGAATGAAACTTAAACTCTGGATCAGCTGAGGAATTGTGAGCCATAAATAATCTATTATGCATATACGAAAAACATAAATCGACGAACAAGCATCTGCATAAATAAATAAAAATTCAAATTGAGTTATCTCAATATGACATTCACTCTAAAGTGTTTGATAAAGGAGAATTACACGTGACAACCGACGACCTTCTCTGAAATGAATAAAAGCATTAATCTGGACAATGTCAAGATATCCGATTTGCAATGCAGCGCTCAATTTCAAAACCAGAGTGGAGGCACACGTAGGTTGTTAAAACTCTCAGGATGAACATCGTCGATGTATAAACTACTATAGAATAAATATGATCGCTAAGTATGGTTATAAGTAAAATAGGACAGTAGAAAACTACTCACCTTAAACGTCATGTCTAGTTCTAGATCACTGTTGCAAGCATATCTTATTGTATAAACGGCCAACTGTTTTTCTGGTTTAATAACATGACCGCATATCAAAGTTGAAACAATATTTTGTTTGGTAGTGCTCTCCATAGAGCAGAGGTGTTGATTGCTACTTTGAGTAAAACAGGAAACGAACTCAGATGTATCAGAAGGCACATAGGACGACAATTGATTTGTAGATAACTTGTGTATGTCGAGCTCGGCGAATCCAGGAAATATTTGGCGTCTCAACTCCTCAAACGGCTGTAAAGTACCACCGACAAGAATTACGCTACGCGCACGTTTCACTAAATCTATTAAAGAATGTATTTGATATAAAATATGCTAATCAATAAGCATAGATATTTACGGAGTTCTTTAAATCAAGTTTATGATCTTGAAGTAAACTCAAATATCATTGTATTTAACCAGTCGTCGAACAATATAGAAACACTATCGTCAGTCGCACGTACTTAGACGTTTCGACTTTTCATGATCATCATCAGAGTACAATGGCAATCATACTAGCGAAGATCAAACCGCAATGTATATATACGGAAAGCAAAATATGATATGCGGCTCTCACCTCTAGTAATCTTGCATACTTCACTGGAAATGTCGGCTGCACAAATTCTACGCAGTCACGACTGGTTAAATTTAATGGGATTGGTGTTTGTTCCAAGCTCGCAAACTTGATTTAATGAATTTTTGCCACCACACGCGCAATCAATGATTGTTTACATGCATTTAAGGAATGTTTTATTATGGAGATTCAAATGCAGCTGCTGACGTCAAGGGACTAGCAAGAATAATAATAAATTTGTTGGTGAAACACTACAATCATCTCAACAGTGCCAACTGCATAGCCTAGTCGATGTGACGGCTTGACAATAAGCAAAAGTCATGCGATCAAATCTAATTGTCGTTTATGGAAACAGCTGATGAATTAGCGCATTAATATATGAACAATATTTAGCAGAATTTGTCTCATTGTAGTCTTCCCTATTATCTAGTTAATGCTAATGGCCACTAGCCGTTTGAATTTCCGACTTGACAATCGTTGGCACTAGTTAATAATTCGGTCTAAGTATGCAATAACAATACGTGTTAAATTGGTAGTGACAAACCGGGAGGAGGTTGGCCAGACGATAAGGGCAAGGTGGGGCTAAAAAGGGAATCTTTGGGCATTGGCGTTTGGGAAAATAGCGCCTGTGAGCCTTGAATGACAGACTATCTAAGAGAAGGAAAATGCGGAGTACACGTCATCCCGACTAGGAATGGACGGCCTAGTTTCCTTTTAAAGCCTACATATGATCATGAATACAAAGCACAATACTGAATGTAAACTGCATCGGCCAACGCGCAGGATAAAGGGAATCGCTTTATCAGCTGAGCCGTGCAGTTTATTTAAGAAGACTCTGGCTACTGCAGAAGCCTTTATTTCTGATTTAGCCTCTTCTCAGTCTAATAAAAGCACTCTTCTAGATTCTTCGAATATTGTGGATGTTTTTAATGACATCAATGAATCGACCGCCTGTTAGCCAAATATCTACAATAATTTTTAATAACTAACATTCATTACGCCGAAGTTTAACCATTAAATCAAATTAGTTAAGAATCAGCCATTTTACATAAGTTGGATAAATTAAACATTGCCATAGTTCGTATCTGAGACTAACATACAGGTCCTACGAGTATAACAGAAATATGTGCATCATCCTTGTAGATACGTCATTGGATTCAAACCTCTGACACCACGAAATTGTACCAATCCGAACAGAAAGAAGCCGGTATTGTACTTAGTTCACCAACAGAAGTTTGTTTCATTAATTGGATCACTGTCAACAGCCGACTTTCTGAGGCATGCCAAAACAAGTCTACTAAACTCAATTTCAGAAACCTCAATCGGCGTTGCCTATTTGTTGAATCTGCACATGATACCACCAATTTCAGCACAGTCAACTACTCCAACCTAAGTTCTTTACTACGTAGAGCGAGAAGTTGGAATAATTTCTTGGCTATAGGTTAGATGAATGCTCAGGTTAGGCGCATAAACGTCGAATTAAACACAGTCGGAAAGTTGATCTTGAAACATTTTGTATAAAAAATGTTCAGGAGATGAGAGAAGCCTACGCTCACAGTAGCAGCCAAAGTTTTCACCAACTTATTCATGCAACAGGAGGAGAAAATGAAACGTTATCGAAACAATAAATGATGTAGAAAATAATTTAATAACCGATAACATTTGTCGTCTTGATAGGTTGGCCGAATGATTAGAAACGCAACATTTTGGCGTTGGTATTAATCCCGATCCCTCAAAGTAGATATGTATCAACAGAATAGAGCACTTATCTAGAATACCATCAGAGTTAGGATTACGGAATGCAATTTTATACCTTAAACGTTGCAATGCTGAAAGCTCTGATGATCTTCTTCCAACATTATTGGAGGATAAAATGAACGGTGGGTGCGCAAGCGGTGATAACAATTTCTTTAATCAAAGGTTGCGATCTCGATATAAACACCTGACCCAGTATGTACATACATTTGCCAGTATAATTTAAGTATTGTACGGTGTAGAAAAGGCAATTCATCCAGCAGATCGGTTTCGCACCTATTGGGAACTCTATGTACTGTCCACAGGTCTAAACGAATGTCATATAGGTTCCGCCAAATGGAAAGGCTGACCGAAATAAATTAACTAGTATAGAACTGAAAATTGTGTAGTGTGCGGCAGGGTGGCTCTATGGTGAGAGCACCAGATCCCGAAGTAGACGTGCCCAGATTCGAGCCCTGTCTGCAGCGAATTCTGGACAGTACGTGATGAATTCCCAAAACGGACGTAACCTGTCTACTGCATGAATTGCCTTTTCCACACTATAAAATACTTCGTTTATACTGACAAATGTACGTACACAATGTGTCAGGCATTTTTTTTATCAAGATCGCAGCCTTGATTAAAGCAATTATTGGAGGATAGCCGCGAAATAATTTATGGGGCACTGATTACCCTTTTTCTTAATATTTATAATGAGTAGAAAGTGCCGGTTGCCACGCGAAAACTACCGTAAAGTAAGCTTGCCTCCAGTCGTATCAAGGCTACTTGCTTCGATTATCTTGTGTCGTCTGAGCGCTTCGCATGAATCAAATTGTAGAGAAGAACAAGCCGAATTCGGCCAGGACCAGGTTGTATAGATAATATTTTCACCCTAAGACAAGTTCTTCAACAGCGACAAGTATATCGCCAACCAACAATAGCCGTCTGTCTAGACTGCACAAGCGAATTTGACTCCATTGATCGCAATGTTCTTTTCGATATTTTGTCAAAAACTGGCATGCCCACTAAATTTGTAAATATTAAGCGCGCAAGCAAACTTCCGATCACGTTGGAACCTATAATGAATTACCACACATCTTAACTATTGGCAGTTGTGTCCGTCAAGGATGTCTGATATTCCACATTAAAAAAAATTATAATAGATTTCTCTTCCAACCAATCGGGATGCAGACATATAAATTCTCTCCGACGGTAGATTAATCGATCTTGACAATGAATACGATATTGTAGTAGTATTTGACAATCGAGATTCTACAGATGCCACCTTCAATAGAATAGCAGACTTCGTTCCGTCTTGCGATATGAAATGACCACCATCCAAACGCACGATACTTACACGGCATCATCCATTACTTAAATCAATCCTGTATGGATTTTTAAAAAGGTTATCTGCGCTTTGATCAAAATATCAACCAATAAATATCCAGAAGAATTTTTTGTGTGTGTGATAACACTCTCATCCGGAAAAGTGTTTAATAATAATGAGCTTAATCCATGCTTTAACTTGCAAAAATGCATAAAAACGAAATAAACCAGATTGGAATAGAATATCACCAACATAGTCTTAAAGGTAAGACATATCTGTTGTCGTCCTTTCTCATATGTTAAAATGGTTCACTTATATACTACCACAGAATTTACTTATAAGTATAATGGCCGAATTTGATTATGAATATGCTAAATAACCGCATAATATAGCAAAAGCAGCTTTTTTCTAGCTAGGAAATTTATCAGTAGTGGTCAGAACTGTTCCAGTTGGAATTTGAATTCGAAATAATTTTATTCAGCTTCAGGTAACTTATTTCCCACGCCACTAAAGCCAAACACGGCGCGAAAATATCATTTTTTTAACAACACGGCTGTTTAAACGAACATTGGCTGCGCGGACGGTGATAACAATTATTATAGTCAAGGTTGCGGTCTTAATATAAGCACCTGACCCATTAATTACTTACATATTTCAGTATAAACTAAGAATTTTATAGTGTAGAAAAGGCAATTTATCCAGTAGAACGGTTTCGTTCTGATTTGGAACTCATCATGTACTGGCCGGAACTTGCCGCGGACAGGGCTCGAACTTGGAAACGTCTGCTTAGTAATCTGTTGCTCTAACCACTGAGCCATCCTGCCGCACACTGCACTACACTACACACAATTTTCAGTTATATACTAACTAATGTAACTTGGTTAGTCTATTTTTGCTTTAGGTAGAGCTCATATGGCATCCATTTCGATCCAAAGTTTCAACTAACCATCCCAAATCTATCATTACTGAACAGAGACCACACTAAATGGGGAAGTGTTATTGAAATGAACAATTTTATAAATAAACGAGCATTGGTTGCTCCTTTCAATACCACTTCCACATGTAGTGTGGTGTCTGTTCAGTAATGACAGATTAGGGATGGTTAGTTTGAACTTTGTGTCTAAATTGATGCCATATGAGCTCCACCTGAAGGAAAAATAGACTAACCAAGATACATTAGTTAGTATATAACTGAAAATTGTGTGCAGTATGGTGTGCGGCAGGGTGGCTCAGTGGTTAGAGCACCATATTCCAAAGCAGATGTGCCCAGGTTCGAGCCCTGTCCGCGGCAAGTTCTGCCCAGAACTTGACCGTTTGACTTTTTTTCAGGTGTATCCTCGGGTGTATCAATTTAGATCTCAAGCTCCAACTGGCCATCACAAATCTGTCGTTATAAAACATACATTATGTCCTCTACAGGAGTGATATTTAAATAAAGTCTCATGCCAGAATCGGATTATATACATTATTTGTTTCGGCATAAAATAAAGATAGCAAATGCAATTAATCTAATAGATTGATATCACCTTTATAGGTGTGCATGTGTGTTAAAATGTGCATGGTTTACCTTGTCCAATTATTGTATTATTCTAGATTTAATAGAAAGGCAAGACATTCGTAATATTTGTAATTTACTGTGTGAATGAAAATGCAGTGAAATTGTACGTGTCCTTATCAGTTATAAATTAAAAAAATCTATTGGCTGAAACTAGTATAAAGTTTATATCTTATACACATATATAGGCAATACAATTTAACAATAATTGTTTGCACGGGTGGTGGTAACAATTCTTTAAATCAATTTTGCGAGCTTGAAGTAAACACCAATCCCATTGTATTTAACCAGTCATCCAACAACATAACAAACACTGCCAGCCGCAGGACTGACGCTTTCGACCTTCCTTGATCAGCATCAGAGTACGACGGCAAACTGACTATCGAGGATCAAACCGCATTGAATATATATGTATAAATATATATGTATGCGAGACTGCTAGAGGTGAGAGCCGCATATCTAAATTTGATTTCCAAATATATTCAATGCGGTCTGATCCTCGATAGTCAGTTTGCCGTCGTACTCTGATGATGATCAAGGAAGGTCGAAACGCGTCAGTGCGTTGCGGCTGGCGGTAGTTTATATCTTATAGTGTGCCTTAGCCCGCTAATGTTTTATGCATACATTTATAGCAGTTGCCAATTTTATTAAATTGGGAATTTCGCTGAAATTAGCTTTCACGTTTGATTTGTCAAATGAATGAATAATGATCGTGTGTTCGTTCAATTATGTGCACTGTAAAACATAAAGTAACCTAAACTGCCAACATTGTACACGCTCAGCCAATTGTTTCACATGCTTCATTAGATTGAAGGTAGCACCTGCAAATGGCTGCCGAAATATCCTCAGCGAACAAAACAACTGGAAGTATGTATTAGGTTTTGCGAATCTAGTAACAAACTAGTTCAGTTGTGACCAGAAGGATAAACCAAAGGCAGCATGAACGGAAAGTATAATCTCATGCACATTCGTTTCGTGCTTACTGGCGACTCATCAGTAGGAGCCGGTATTACGCCCTTTAACCACTATATATTTGGTAGAAGAATGTGGAATAATAGGACGGTACAATCTCCTAGACGAATGTGTAAACCTGTAATAGTGAAGCTAACATAATCTGAAGTCAACGACAATACGACTTCAATGCTAACTCACACTATATAATATATACACCGAGTCTGTAAAGGATACTAACACTATGGCTATTGTGTAAGTAACTGATACCTTTTTCGAAATCGATGAGTACCGGATACTAACACTATGGTTTCCGAGTCGGTACATGATACCAATCTGATGGATATAAATTTATGCTAAAGTTCACCCAAATTGAGAATTACAACAATTTCCGAACACCTGTTACTCCAGTTAAACCATACACTCTGGCCTTCATCGATATCAGTTATCACATTTCGCGGTAAGCATGACATCATTCAATTCAATATATTACAGTTAAATACTGTTTGTTGCGAAGAACTAATATATATGCAAGTATGTATTAGGTGTTGCGAACCTAGTAACAAATTAGTTCAGTTGTGACCAGAAGGATAAACCAAAGGCAGCATGAACGGAAAGTATAATCTCATGCACATTCGTTTCGTGCTTACTGGCGACTCATCAGTAGGAGCCGGTATTACGCCCTTTAACCACTATATATTTGGGTGAGGAAAGTGGAATAATAGGACGGTACAAAAACAAACAGTATTTAACTGTAATATATTGAATTGAATGATGTCATGCTTACCGCGAAATGTGATAACTGATATCGATGAAGGCCAGGGTGTATGGATTTACTGGAATAACCTAATACATACTCGCATATATATTAGTTCTTCGCAAAAAACAGTATTTAACTGTAAAACAATTGGAAGTCAGCCTGTGCTAGTCACAACACAGATCAGGTGATTTTAATCATTTTCCACTCTGTTTGGTGCTATTTTCTACGACAAGCTGTGCGTTTTGTTTATCCAAGCGACTATTATTTGGTGAAATACTTGTTTGTGTTGCAAATGTCACCGTTTGCCTAGAGTGGCGATTGGACTGGGCAATAATTCTGGTAGTGGTGGCGAGGCGTTAGTTGCACTTCGGCTAGATTCGTCTAACTAGCTGGTTTCCGAGTTGACATTGATTGGTTCATAAAATTGAAAACCAATTGAGGCATTTGTGCTGATAACAAATGTTATTGATGGTCTAACGTTCTGCTGGTGGTTACCTTGTTATGCAAGACGCCTATTTGCCATAGTTACTTGTGTAACTCAACATCCATTCGGTTGCTCGTGAATGAAGTTACCAGTCTCGACACAGTTCACATTTTTGCACCTGACAGTGTTGGTGTTGTGAATGATTAGTTTTCTGCCCACACGGTTGTGATACTCGACTTAAGATTAGAGCTCGGAAAACAGTGTTAAAGCCTTAGTGAACTTTGTGACAAACTTACCGTGCAAATAATGACCGGGGTTTAGCACAATAAATCGCAGAAAAGCTGCGGACGTCGCTGTTTTTGCGCTGTTATCGCCAGTGGTCTGTTGCACAAATACCCGTGCATCATCCGCAGAATAGACGATCGCCTCAATAAATGCAGTAAACGCCAGAAGAGAGGAAGAGGCGGACGCTTCACCGTCACTGACCTCTTTGTCTGGCACATTCATTGTCTGAACAGGTAAAAAAGAGCACAAAAATAGGGTGCATCATAAGTACTGCAATAGCCATGTAATCACTCTCCGTGTTGTGCCCAACGCCCATTAGACCGCCAATTATTGCTCTATCATAGTTTGGTCGACTCAATTTTATGCTGAAATTCGTGCAGGTACTTCTCCAATTATTTTACTAGAGTCAGGATATCCTCTTAGGTAACCATTTCTGGAAGTCCAAATAGAAAAGGAGTCAACTTTATTAGGATTTAGTCAACAGCCAAAAACTCTCTTGAGTTAGGTGTTGCGCACCTAGTAACAAATGAATAAAAATATGACCAGAAGTATAAACCACAGCCAGCATGAACGGTGCGCAGCACCTAATATACAATTTCTTATATATTAGTTCTCCGCCACAAACAGTGCCTAACTGTTTTATATTTAATTGAATGTTATGGCAATCGCGAAATGTGACAATTGATATCGACCAAGTCCAGAGTGCACGGAGTTACATCTGTTCAGGAATAGTTGTAATTCTCAATTTTGGTAAATTTTAGCATACATTGAAATCCATTGTGTTGGTACCATGTACATTTTCGGTACCATAATATTGGTATCGGGTACTGACACAATAGCCATAGTGTTAGTATCCTTTACAGACTTTATATATATATATATATATATATATATATATATACATACATATATATATATATATATATATATATATATATATATATATATATATATAGTGAGTTAGCTTTGAAGTCGCATTGTCGAAGACTTTATATAAATTTAGCTTCACTACTGCAGGTTCACAAATTCGTCTAGGAGATTGTATCGTCCTATTATCCCACTTTCCTCACCCAAATATATAGTGGTTAAAGGGCGTAATACCGGCTCCTACTGATGAGTCGCCAGTAAGCACGAAACAAATGTGCATGAGATTATACTTTCCGTTCATGCTGTCTTTGGTTTATCCTTCCTGTCATATTTAAACTAATTTCTTACTAGGTGCGCAACACATAATTCACAAACCTCAAACACTGTCAGCTTAAATAGACCACGTCATATAGTGTTTATTCTGAATGCCTATTAAAAAGTCATATAATTTCTTGACATTTAATTACAATTGCTAATATCAAATAGCCCAATGAAATGCGTGACATGCCATATCTTAGAGACTTCAAATGCCTACATTAATTTCATATAATATTTTTTTTACCAAATATATTTCATTAATAAGTAAATATCATCAATCCGTATTCTAGCGCGAATCAAATATGACCGACAATGCATGCAAGCGGTACATTTACAACCCTACTTACTCACACTATTTGGTTTAATAATTAACATTTAAATATTACATGAAATATATGAAAAGTGCGAATATTTCACTCCGATAAAACAAGAAATTCCGTGCTGTCTGGCTGCACTACAGCACGCCGGATTTCGACTAAGACAAATAACGCCACGAAGGATAGAACGCAAACAAGTATAATATCATATAGAAATAATTCAGAGCAGCTCGAAAAATTTAAATCTCAATTTCCTACATATTGCGATGTTTAAAGGAAACATTGGTCCATATTCAATAGACACCACTTGTACCAAATTCCCAAGAAACTCCATGAAATGGAGCCGGCTTATCCTCTAAAAGGAGTCAGCCGCAGTAAAGTAAAGTAAAGTAAAGTAATAGACCTAGCATGTACATTATATATATATATATCCTTTTTGATAATAGAAACTGAACATTAAATCGGATTAAAACGGCAATGTATACGGTAAACCGGTTTCGATTTTATTTGGAACTCTTCAAATACCGTCTAGAATTTTCCGCTGACGTGACTCGAACCAGGGCATACTGGTTTCGGAATCTGGTACACTGCTAACTGCGTCTTCCGTGCCACGTACCATACGTCAATTTAAAGACGCATATTGTCAGGTTAGTCCTTCCTTCAGGTGGAACATATTTGTTACCTCCTAAGTGATGAAGTTCTAACTAGCCATTATACAACAGACACCATGACGCTTGGGGAAGTTATACTGATTTACTGTCTAATGGCAGGATTTTGAATATATATATTTTGTCCGTATAAACTACGCCCTTCATCAGGTAGCAAAGGAAATTCATCCAGTAGACCGGTTTCGTGCCTAGTGGAATTCGTCAAGTACGGTCAAAAATTTGCCGTGGACGCGGATCGAATCGGGACACATTTGCTTCCGTGTCCGATAATCTAGCCATTACGCCAATCCAGCCGCAGGCAATACGCTATGTTGGGTCACATACAAAATTATGCTTATTAATTAGCCTTACCTTCAGGTGAAACCTACTTGGAATCTCTTAAGTCATCAAGGTCTAACAAGCCATTCAGGATCTTTCATTTTACAACAGACACAATAACATGTGAGGAAATCATATTAAATTAAATGGAGTGGCGCGGAAGCTAGAGTCCCAGACTCAGCAGCAAATGTGCACGAGTTCGAGTCCAGTCCACGGGAAATTCTGGATAGTGCTTGACGAGTTCCGAATAAGGGCAAAACCGATATACTGGATGAATTATTTTTACCACATGATGCAAATTTTAGTTTATACTGACTATATATATACATGTATATATATATATATATATATATATATATATATATATATATATATATATATATATATCGTTTTGATTTTTATCATTGTTTAAAATATAAGAACATGGAGTACGTTGTTTTGTTCTTATATATATATATATATATATATATATATATATATATATATATATATATATATATATATATATATATATATATATATATATATATTCATTGTACCCTTTTTATGTGCAAAAACAAAAAGAAATTTTATCAGATATAAGAAAATTTTCTTTCGCATGGTCTTCTCAAATATCTACTCATGAACATATCTTTATATATAAATTGGAAAGCAAAACAAGATAGAAATACGTGAACAAAGCGAGTGTGAAAAATAGAAACCAATCAAATTGCGTGCGTCACATCCAGTTCAAACTCAATGCTTGTTACGTGCTTCTTCTGCTTACATAAATCCGGCTGCAATTTGTTTATCCATAAGGCTTCGTATGTGGCTAGCTCCCCTTTGTTTTTGCATTTAGTAATTACTTTGAATGCTACGTCTGGAGAACATACATGCGTTGTTTCGATGATGTGTTGCGCAATAGCAGACGTGTATTCACCATTTGATTTAAAACAGGCGTCTGTTGCAATGTTCTCTCATTCGGTACGCAGTTTACGGAAGTCAAAACACGTGTCCAACCGAAGAAATCTTACAAGGTTGACGTATTCTGATTGAGCAGTTGAAGGAAGATGAAGCAGTGCTACAGGCAAGAATTGGTGTGTCTTGTATTATTAGATGAACTAAGTCTTTTTGCGAATGAAATTTTTGATGTTTTGCCGACAGTTATGAAGATAAAGCAAGAATTTTGAACAAAATTTGGAAAAAGATGTAAAATCTGGAGTTTTGTGTGATTTAATACCGACCGATCTTGATAAGCGTGTGCCCAACTTATCAAAAGTGCCAATCGATCAGCTAACAATGGGAGGCACTATCGATGGGCCGAAATTATGGAATACATCCTTCTAATAAATGCGATGTTGATTTTTGAGGCAGCATTTGAATTTTTATTTGAACAAACAGCTGACTTGGAGCCTACCAGTATTGATTATAAAAATTGGTTCAAGGCTACACTAGTTGATCAGACTTCACACTTGAAATCGTCTAAATGTGCAGAGCAGCATGCGTTGACACAGCAGCATCTAAATGCACTTAGAAATATCAGCAGAAATGCAGACATCAAAATACTACGCGCTGATAAAGGAAAGAGCGCAGTTATAATGGACAAATCTGAATACGTACAAAAGATGGAAAACGTGTTAAATGACAACACAAAAATTCACAGGGCTGTCTAGACGATAAATCAGATGAAATAGACAAGGTGGAGCGCAAAGTAATTAATGAAATTAAGATTTTGACAGATGCCGGATTTATTGATGAGGCCACTACACAGAAGCTCAAGCCAGTTGGATCATCTACACCAATAATGTACGGATTACCAAAAACACACAAAAAGAGGTTGTCCTATGAGGCCAATTTTATCAATGGTAAATTCTCCGTTTCATGCACTAGCTAAATGGCTAGTTCGTTTACTTGAACCATTACGTAAATTACTAGGTAATTATTCGGTTGCCGATTCGTTTGAGTTTGTAAACAAAATTCAAGATATAAATGTTAAAAACAAGATTATGGTATCTTTTGATGTTACGTCTTTATTTACAAATGTTCCAATTGATGAAACCATTGACATTATAGTCAAAGCGGTAGAACACGATATATTACCATCGCCGGTGCCAGGTCAAACTCTACGCAAGCTTATCTTATTATGCACGAAAGACGTACGATTTCGTTTTAATGGAAACATCTACAAACAGACTGATGGTGTCGCAATGGGAAGCCCCTTATCTCCAGTGTTGGCTGAGATTTTTCTAGGGCACCTAGAAAATACATCATTAAATAGTGACATAAGTAAATGTGCTCAATATATACGGTACGTGGATGATATATTTCTTGTACTTAAAAACAGGTCGCAATCACGAACATTGTCTTCAAAGTTTCAACAAAGCACATAAGAATATCGGTTTCACGTCAGAGCACGAGAAAGATGACTGTCTGCCTTTCCTTGATGTACTGTTAAAGAAAGAAACTAATGGTAAATTAAACAGAACAATTTACCATAAACCAACATGGTCTGCACAGTATTTGCATTACAGCAGTTTTGTGCCATTTCAATATAAATTATCAACAGTTCGTGGTTGCTTCTCAAGAATTGGACAGGTTGGTTAGTCAAGATTCTAAAGAAAATGAATATAATAAGGCAATTAACGATTTAATGTCTAATGGCTATCCCAGACAATTAATTGAATCAATTATTAAAAGGGGAGTTAACCAGAAACAGACGTACTATGGGCCAGAAAAGAAAAACCGTCTACCTAAACATCCCATTTAAGGGGGATGCAGTTTCCCGAATGGCACAAAAGAAAGTTGAAGCAGCATTGACACGCACATTTAATGCAGCCAAACTACGAGTGTTATTTAGGGTAACACATTTGCCTTTACCAGTAATCAAAGAGAAACAGCCGTTAATGTCGATATCAAATATTATTTACCAATATACATGCGCAAGTTGTCGATCAACTTACGTAGGCCGATCGACCAGACGGTTAATTACTCGAATGAGAGAACATTGCAACTTGAACGCCTGTTTTAAATCAAATGGTGAATACACGTCTGCTATTGCGCAACACATCATCGAAACAACGCACGTATGTTCTCCAGACGTAGCATTCAAAGTAATTACTAAATGCAGAAACAAAAGGGAGCTAGCCACATACGAAGCCTTATGGATAAACAAATTGCAGCCGGATTTATGTAAGCAGAAGAAGCACGTACAAGCATTGAGTTTGAACTGGATGTGACGCACGCAATTTGATTGGTTTCTATTTTTTCACACTCGCTTTGTTCACGTATTTCTATCTTGTTTTTGCTTTCCAATTTATATATAAAGATATGTTCATGAGTAGATATTTGAGAAGACCATGCGAAAGAAAATTTTCTTATATCTGATAAAATTTCTTTTTGTTTTTGCACATAAAAAGGGTACAATGAATTTTTATTAAAGCTCGCATTTCAAAAAGTATATATATATATATATATATATATATATATATATATATATATATATACTCTTCTCTATATATATATATATATATATATATATATATATATGGAGAGAGAGAGAGAAATCCTAGACATTACTTGAGTTAGCGAATGCAATCAATCTATTTAATTTATTTTTCTTTATAGATACAAAGTTTCTGTGTGGTAGGGAGTATCCCAGACAAAAATCAAATCCAAGTCAATATCGTTCATTTGGTTATGGCTAACGCTATGGACTCGAAGAGTTGCATGCAAGATTAAATTCCTTACCGATTTAGCTTGACTAGTTAGTGTATATCTTAAGATCTAATCATTATTATTACAAGAACTGAAGGTATTCACAACGTACTTACAATCTTTTCATGTCTCTTGAATTTACATAAAAATGAAACGATTTTCCAACTGTTCTATTGGTATTTGCATTCCATAGAAACTAAAATTCTACGCGTGTGGGCACATTTCAGTTACATCTAGAATATTTTTCTTAAGGTTTGAGTTTCGCATGAAAATAGATTAAAGAAGGTAAAATCTCGTAAAACTACGTACACCTCGATTTTTTCAATAACAGTTGCATTAAGCATGTCCACGTATTCTTCATTCGCAACAAAATAGCCATCACATTATACAGTTAAACAGTGATTGATTGCACGGATGGTGATAATAACTATTGAAATGAAGTTGGAAGATTTCAGATAAAATAAAATCTCATGTTATTTAAGCAATCACACAACAAAATAAAATCATCAAGAGTTTTTAAATCCAACGAATAATTAGAGTGAAATTTAAAAAGGCTATATTCTCAATAATTGATTAGACATTAGTTTAATAATAAACCCACTAATAAGTCAGCCTTAATCCGATGTTCTTAATCTGTTACTGGAGCTAGCTTCAGTTTCTAATTCATGCAATCGTCCTTTTCTGCTATTAGCTAATGCTGTATTCCAAATCTAACCTAACGATTCTTCAACAATAGTTTTATTCATAATATTATGCCTAGATTTAATTCCGATAGATTCTCTAATCAATTGCGTCGCCTTATTACAACTACATATTGTTATGCGTTTACAATCATCCCAGTTAATAGTATGTCCTGTCCTCCAATACATGACGGGCAAGACCTGATTTAGCAATATTTCCATGCTTACATGCAGTTCTATGTTTACCTCTTCTTATCCTGATTGGGCACATGCTCTCACCTACAAACATGAGACTACAACATTGCATGGGGTTTCATACACTCCTGGTGTTTCCAGGGGTTCAATCTTTTCTTCTTGGTTAGGGAGTATAGTGCCTAGTGTAAGGGACTGTTTTAAAACAGTCCTTATATTGTATTTTAAAGCTATTGATTTTACGTTCCTACTTAATATAATGTCCGGCAAAAACCATGATCTTATGCTCTTCATTCCCTTTATCCGCTTTGATGTACCTAAAAATAGGATCAAACTTTTTTACGACATCCATCATTGTTGCTTCTATTAAAAGACAAGGATAACCATTAGCTTTGAATATATCGCACAGTCTACCTAATTCTAACTTCCTATGCTTAATATTTTTTTATCTAAGGCTTCTTAATTTTAATGACTTTAAGATGCCGAATTTCATGCGATACAGGTGATTGGATTTGATATTAGGAAGTATTCTCGAATAGGCATCCTTACAAAATCTAAATATTTTGAAAAAGAAAACTGCAAGCATTAATGGATTAATTGCCTTTTCCATACTATACAATACTTAGTCCATACTGTATCAAATTTTCCAGTTCCATAAAGCTGAGGATGTGTCATTAAGCCTTAAAGTACAAATTCGTGTTTATAGATATTATAGTTATTCATTAATAATTTTACTGATCGTTGTATGGAGTATCTGAGGTCACTAAACAAATAAAAGTAAATTATGTATTTAAAACCAGACAACATATTAATGGATATATATAAATATATATATATATATATATATATATATATATATATATTTATAATTTCCATGCCATTTACTATTACACAGAATATTTATAGTGGGAAGAAAAGAACGCATTAAAAACTAAAAGTGGATAAAGAGCCATTTATTTCGTGAATACTAATCATCGCTTATACAATCATACATATTTATACATTTTGGGTTTTCAATTGATTATGCTAGTGGTAACAAATCTGACTCGTTTTTACTTCTGTTTCTTGTTTTGGCTAGTTGGTAAGTGTGTATGCGTTTGCGTTTGTGTGTATGCGTGTTTGCATGTAAAGGTCATTCTCGCAGTATTGCAAAGTGATGTCTGAGATCTGGTCATTATTGTTTTGATAGCTTGAGAATTAACCATTTGTGCGCATTGTTCACTGTTACATATACAAGTGCTATTTTTCCCAGTATAGTTGATCGTTTCACCTCGTTGCGCAAAGTTTTCACGTGGTAACAACGCCAGTGTTGATTACAGTGTTAAACGCTCACATTGTTTGGAGACTTCTGTCATCGTATGCGCCTCTGTTATTTCCACTTCAGTTTGTTGCCAATCCGATTGTACGTTTGTTGATTCTAGTCGAGGGCCTGTTTGTTCTTGGCTGGATACTAGTAGATTGTTGTTGAATTTTGTTATTCTTGGCCAGTCGATAAGAATATCATGTTGATGAAACTTTTGAATATTAAGGTCAGGTGCTTGTTGTTTTATGTAAAGTACTTCGTAGATAAATAATAATTTTTCTGATTTTGCTTTATGTAGAATTGTGAAATTGGTCGAATTGACAGGGTGCCCCGTTGCCAATATATGATCGGAAATAGCTGATTTTCCTGACGGTGCCAAGCCTTTGTTAATAAATTTCTGTAGCAAATGTTGCTGGATTCTGCTTATCAATTGCTTTTTCGTAATTTCGATATATATGCTACCGCACAAACATGAGAATTTGTAGACTGAATGTTTTGGAGAGAATTGGCAATTGATCTTTGGCATTTAACCTCATGATTCTCTGAGTACTAAATGTCATATTAACTTTAACACTGGGAAAGTTCTCCTTAGTTATTCTATTCAGCCACCGTGCAATTATTGAGGCTGGTACGTCGCCTCTAAATGGTAAGTTTAGGAAAACCTGCTTGACGGTATCCTCTCTGATTTTAATTTTACATTATATGTGGTTACCTGGTTCAGATGAATCCAGGTTAAGGTCCGGAGTTGGACCTATTAATTGAGTTCAAATTAAGCGTTCTTGTCTTTTATTGAATGGTTTGAATTTGGCATCGCCTAAGTTGAGTGTAAGCTCACGGCGCCAATCGGATTCCCATCCTTGTTGTGCTATTCAACTTTGATTAAAAGTTAAAAATTTCTAATGCACAAAGCAACTTTTGACAATTTCAATATCATTAATTACCGTGTAAGAATGGCCATGCCAAAAATGTTATTTTCAGCTTTTTGCAAAATGCATTCACCTTACGGGTGAATTTCTCCGACTCATCGTATAGCTCTCGTTAAACTTGCAAAAATAATTTTTTTTTCAAGAATTCAACTTTCTAAACCACAGTTACTATGCGTCAGTCTTCTCACACAACTTTGTAGTAAGTCATAGTTCAATGCGTGCATGATAACCAAAAAACGCATACAAAAAACTTTTACCATTCGACTATTTGATGTAAAATTTTTTAAATCTGTATTCCTTTTGCCATATTCAAGGCAGTTTTTTAAGAGAATTCTAAAATATGTATCGCATCCTTTCTCTTCAAAGCCCCACAATTGGCCTTAACAATGTGAAAAATCCGTCTTAAAATTGCATCTTTGTTATACCTGAATACGAGCATAAATAGCGAATTACAAAAAGTCTCTATCTACAAGACAGCATGAACGAAATATACAATCTCATGCACATTCGTTTCGTGCTTACTGGCGACTCATCTGTAGGAGCCGGTATTACACCCTTTAACCACTATATATTTCGCCAGTAAGCACGAAACGAATGTGCATGAGATTATACTTTCCGTTTATGCTGTCTTTGGTTTATCCTTCTGGTCACAACTGAACTGATTTATTACTAGGTTCGCAACACCTAATACCTACTTGCATATGTATTAGTTCTCAGAAAAAAACAGTATTTAACTGTTATATATTGAATTCAATGATTTCATGCTTACCGAAAAATGTGACACCTGATATCGATCAAGGCCTGAGTGTATGGATTTACTGGAGTAACAGGTGTTCAAATATAGTTGTAATTCTCAAATTCGGTGAACTACAGCATACATTGATATAAATCATGTTGGTACCATGTACCGACTCGGCAACCATAGTGTTAGTACCATGTACATTTTCGGTACTACAATGTTGGTATCGGTTACTATCACAATAGCCATAGTGTTAGTATCCTTTACAGACTCGGTATATATATTATACAGAGTGAGTTCGCGTGGAAGTCGCATTTTCGAGACTTTATATGATATTAGCTTCACTGCTATAGGTTTACACATTCGTCTAGGAGATTGTACTGTCCTATTATACGACATTCTTCGCCCAAATATGTAGTAGTTAAAGGGCTTAATACCGGTTCCTACTGATGAGTCGCCAGTAAGCACGAAACGAATGTACATGAGATTATACTTTCCTTTCATGCTGTCTTTGGTTTATCCTTCTGGTCAAAACTGAACTAATTTGTTGCTAGGTTCGCAACACCTAATACATACTTCCATATACATTAGGTCTACGCAACAAACAGTATTTAAGTGTCTATCTATCTCGTATCTGTTTTGAGTTTATTTGGTGTATATTATTCAAATACAAATAACGCGGCATTAAAGAAAATGAGAGGTAGCAATAGTAGAAAGACAAGATGGATGTATAGAAAATGGAGAAATTAGTCAGGTACTGGTGAATCTTTTACGCTGAAAACTGAATTCCCAATACATCCCAATTTCTGAGGATCTCCTTAAGAGCGAATAATTTTAATTCCTATTAATGTACTGCAATAAAATGGTTAAACAAGTTTCTGTCTACAGAATGGGGTCTATTTACAGCCCACACGTTTACAATGCACTAAAGCGTCCGATTTTTAAAGCTTCTGTATTCCTGCCGCAT
Organism: Eudiplozoon nipponicum; assembly: GCA_029291075.1. Taxonomy (NCBI): domain Eukaryota; kingdom Metazoa; phylum Platyhelminthes; class Monogenea; order Mazocraeidea; family Diplozoidae; genus Eudiplozoon; species Eudiplozoon nipponicum. Next base: position 50,115 of record JAQBSW010000731.1, on the reverse strand, counting down.
AACTGTTAAAATAATTCCGTTTTTGTGTGGGTTATAGAAGAGAGAAAAATATTGAACCACTGAATTGTCGTATTTTAATGTGAAGGGTAATTTTTATTCAGAATGGAGAATTTCAATAACTAGGGTATGATGCGAATCCTGAATTCAACAGAACATCTTTACAACGATCTGAATGAAATCTATCTACAGAAGCAGTAATCAATGATATTTAACGACACTACAATAATTCACAAATTAATCAACCAATAAAGTAAACAATAATAGAAGAATTGTGTAAACTAAAGAACAGCAATGATCTGTTTTACGCCACACTGAATAATGGATAAGAAACACCTAAATCCATGGGGAAAATATTCCGTTGAGGTAGCTTTGGCATTAATTAATGAACAGGCTAAATTCAAATAGGACTTAAGGTGATTTATTAGTTCAAATTGGTGAAACTTAAACCACTTCAAAACTCAATAACATTGAATGGAACATTGATACAACAAAAAAGAATCAGGAAGAAAGAGTGCAAAAATTGAACCAATTGCGAGACACCAATCCAACTAGAACAAATATCATTATTTAAATCAAGGATGCAATAGTGATATAAACACCAGTCACATTATGAATCTATAATTTTCAGTATAAACTAAGCATTTCCACCTTATTGGGAATTATTCACGAACGGCTAAGAACTTCCCGCGGACAGGGCTCAAACCTGAGCAGGTCTGGTTTGGAATTTTTTTCTCCAACCACTGAGTCACACTACAGCAAATTCTGGACTGTACATGAAGAGTTCCATACAAAAGCAAAACCGGTCTACTGGATGAATTGCCTTTTATACACTGTAAATGCTTAGTTTATACTGACAAAGGTATGTAACTAATTTGAATGGTGTTTATACCAAGATCGTAAACGTCGTTTGAATAATTATTATTACCGCCCGTGCAACCAATGATCGTTTAATTATATAAATACCAAGCGGTTTTAGGTAAAATCTTTGATCAACATGGTAAAATTGAGCTAGAAATCTCAGCTATTGCGGCCAATTGCCCCAATACGTAATGCGACATCAAACAATCCACCGATGCTATTGTAGAGGACTTAGTAAGCACATTCCCAGTAAGGAGTTAATTTAACTAGTTGTACTACGGGCAACGATAGAACGGCTTAAACATTTCTAAGGAAACCATATTAACGATATTCTGAGACCCGTTTAACAATGAGCGCTCACGTCTCCGCATAAAGATGAAATATTCAAGAGACCTCACAAATGCGTGTGCAAAATAAATCAAATTCTGTATTAACAGTGAGTGGATCCGCAATTCGAATGGTATTCCAATGGAAAACCATCCTTCAGGAAAACATGTATATGCATCACCGAGTAAAACGAGTTTGAAGCAAATAATTAAGTGGTGTTTCCTATGACCAAATGCAAAAACAGGTAAAAATTGAAATGAACCCAGATTTACATTATAAAATAGAAAGACAGATGGCTGGTCGCATATGAAAGGGCATTTTAGCGTAATTTAAAATTTGTAATCATAGCTAATACATCTAAACAAGCAAGCTCTGACAAAACACGTTTGATTTCTGTCAATTATTGCGATAATCAATTGAAAACTCGTCCTAAAACAAAATTGGAACGGGTAATTATTTTCATCTAAAGTGATCTCATCCCCATATTTAGTTTATGTAGATCGACAAAACAAAGATAGTTTAAATTTTAATGAATTGTGATGCCCACCTTGTAATTCACGACACAGTAGAGAAGTTATAAAATGTTTGCAAGTGATTTTTTCAAATTGATGATTAGTAATGTTATAAAGAATATAAATAATAAAAAAACTTTTATAACACTTGTAAACTTAGCTATTCCACCTTGAGTATAGCATATTTGACAACTTACCTCGTCTAAGCGGATCCGTTTTGAGCACTGCTGCCCATTGCATGTAGCGCCAGAGGGACGTTTGTTTGTTTTTTTGCTGATCGCATGTTGCATAGCGCCTTTTCGACCATTATCGACGCTTTGAAGCGAGGAAGACTGTCTGCTTGACGACATTCCGGACAGGAGGCCGGACATTCCGTGAGAGAGTAAATTACGTTGATTAAAAACTGTAGGTTCGCCAGGTTTTGCATGATTAGCTCGATCACGTGAAACACGATCAGACAGTGGGTTATCCGAGCTGATTTTTACGGCACTGAATTTCAGCGAATCTGCTGCCCCGTCATTCGGTTCAGCAAGTCGTAATGATGCGGAGGTCTCTCGATTCTGACGATTCAAGTTAGTTGAATAGTATCTGGCGAATCCAGCAAGCTTTTGCAAACATCGATTCTCCTGAAGGTAGTTGGTTAGATCCCCCAAATTAATATTGTCTATTTTGGTGCGAAAGAGCAAATCGGATATGCGAAGCACATACTGCGATTGATTTGTGTGGTCCGACTCTGAAATGTTTCAATAGGCATTGGTAGCACAATGCAAAATTCTAATTAATACCTCTGATCGTCGAATGAAGGATTTCGATTACCTGATTTCTTTATACAGATCCAACAGAAAAATCCTGCTTTAAGTAATGTATGCTGACGAATTAAGGAAACAGTTTTGCTAATGCTACTGCTCTTAACAGAGCCACCGTCATAGCTTCTTCGACTGGAATCTACGCTAGACATAAGGAACCATCTGAAGGGTTTATAGTGGTCTTACCGGTGCCATCAAGCAAAAATTCCTACTTTTGGAAGGGAGCTGAGTCCAGACACCGAAAACAAGTAAATAATATATTTTGGAAAATGATTCTTCTTCGCTCATGGTATTCCTCATTAATTTACCGATGGAGGTATGGTTAGTAATCCAAATCCAACGTACTGGGGCATCATAATTGGATCCTTCCCTCTGAAATGAAATGAAAGCTGCAACAAAAAGTGCCAATGAATGGCAATTTATAGTGCCCTTATTGTTTACAGATCATAGAAACCCCTCTGACAAGGAAAATATTAAACAGGAACACAAACAAATTTAAATTATTCTTATATTATCATTTGAGACAAACAACAATTCCTTTTAGACCAGTGGCGTAATGTAAGAAAACTACCATCAAGCTCAAGTACTGAAACGTTTTGACCTTCCACTGTCATTAGCAGAGCCCGACCGTGAAGTGATAGAACAGGGTCAAAACGAAAAGCACACATAGTTTGATGAAAATCAGAAACGCGGCTCCTATGCACAGTTGTCCCGCAAATCACCAACTTAAAAGAAATATCGGCTACACGATGTCTACGCTGTTCCGATAGCGCTTCAACGATGATCAAAGTAAGTAGCCATGGGCAATACTTAATAAAGATTAAAAAATATTGGTTAATGTATTTATCCTTGCAAAGTCATTATATGAAACATGAAATTTTCATGATTTGCAAATTGTAAAGAATAAACCCTCACAAAAGCTCAATGATATACACAAGTACAGTATATCCTATCTTTTGTTCATGCTGACTTCGGCATATCCTTCTGGTCTTATTTGAACTAATTTGTTACCTGGTACGCAACATATAATACGTAACTGCATATATTTTATGTCTCAGCAACAAAGAATATATATTAACAATTTGGTTGTCGTATTCATAATTCATCTAATCCAATTTTTCAACTCGTTTTTCTATCCCGTAGAGCATAACGTCGGCCAACTAATTAATGAGAAAATTTTTGTTTAACTTTGAATTTCATTCCTTTAGCAAATTACACATTATTATGTATTTCGATCTTGCCGCTAAAGTGATGAGTTGTTGCTTTAAACGAACATTAATTGTGCGAGCGGTGGGAACAATTATTTAAATCCAAGTAACGATCTTGATATACACACCAGCCGTATTAGATACATACATTTCTAAGTATAAACCAAGTATTTTATAGTGTCGAAGAGGCAATTCATCCACTAGAACTGTCTTTATTGGGAATTCAAAAAATAATGCCCAGAATTTGCCGCGGATAGGGCTCGAACCTGAGCCCGTCTGATTCGAGTTAGAGCAACAGATTACGAAGTATTCGTGCCCAGGTTCGAGCCCTGTTCGTGGAAAATTCTGGAAAGTACGTGACGAGTTACCAATAAAGACGAAACTGGTCTACTGAGTAAATTGTCTTTTCATCACTATACTATGCATAGTTTATACTGAATTGTTGCTTTGCTTATTGAATATGAAAAGAAAGTGATTCTTCTGCTAAGCACAAGCTTGTCTTCATTTAAAATGTATTATATTAATATTGTTTATAGGTATTCTACAAGTTATAATTATATAACTACGATATTCTCGTTTTCTCCAGATTACTAAGTGCTTCGACTTGTAAACTTTTCCACACCTGGTTATAATTCACGTTAACCATTATGACAGTGTAATGTTAAATTTGCCTACCTGTAGAACAATTATCTCCCCAAGACACCGGTTACAGTTTCAACAAAATAGATTGCCATAAATAAATATTTGACACAATGTATTTTAATCATCCAATCACTTACGTTAAACATACACTCATTCATTAATATAAATCCAAACTCAGGTCACCGTGTGTGCATGGAAGTGCAACGAATGAATTTGGCCAAATATATATATATATATATATATATATATATATATATATACTTACAAATGTTGTAGTAATGGATATAATCTCATCAACAAAAGTGTGCCGTGCTTACTGGCGGCTCATCACAAGAGGCTTAATTATCGCTCTAAACCGACAACACAATTGATCAGGAAATTTGCGTGACCATACCGCTCAGTTGATCCACATTACGTGACCGAATACTTGGTGAGTTTGGAGCGAAGTGGCGGCTCCTACCGATGAGTCGGCGGTCAGCACGAAACGCATGTTTATACGAGATTATACTGTGTTTTCATGATGATTTTGGCATATCCTTGTGGTCCTAACTGAAATAACAGCTTCTATAGTATTTAAACGGTTTCCGGTGGAAAATTGCTTTTCAGTGCAAAATTATTATCGATAAAGTAATATTTGGCATACCATAAATGAAGAATTTCACTAGGTAAGAAAATAGATAACAAAAACAGAAATAAAAGTACGACAAAATTTGCTTGCCTAACACACCGACCCGCATTAGCTGGTCGGTTTTGCCTGTCAATAGCTGATTTAGACGATCCGCAATTAAGCAGAGTTGGCGAAGACGAAGTAACGAGACTGCAGCCAATCTACTGCGGTATCTCTCGATGTAGGCTTTCAGGGCAGAACTGGCCAGATGCAAATCACGTGACTGCAACAACTGCATCTGGCAGCTGGCCACGGCATCTAGCAAATTGTGCGCCTCGTCTATGACAATGCATGCGTTGTCGATTCGCAGGCCAAGTGCGCGTCTGGTCGAAGCTTGACAAAGTGTTGGATAAGGAACCAGCACAATTTGTGCATTTGGCAAGGCCAAGCGATTAGCATAGTATGGGCATGCAGGCAATGCGAGCGAGGAGCCAGAATTCTTCTGATCCGAACGAGTTTTCTCTCGAATAAAGCGACTGCATATGAATATTAAAGAAAATTACTTTTTATTTTTTAAACAAATGAAAAAATTTTTCTTTTGAAATGCGAGCTTTAATAAAATTCATTGTACCCTTCCTGTGTGCAAAAACAAAAAGAAATTTTATCAGATAAAAGAAACATTTCTTTCGCATAATCTCCTCAAATATCTAGTAACGAACATATCTTTATATATAAATTGGAAAGCAAAACAAGATAGAAATATTTGAACATAGAGAGAGTGTGGAAAATAGAAACCAATGAAATTGCGTGCGTCACATCCAGTTCAAACTCAATGCTTGTACGTGCTTCTTCTGCTTACATAAATCCGGCTGCAATTTGTTTATCCATAAGCCTTCGTATGTGGCTAGCTCCCTTTTGATTTTGCATTTAGTAATTACTCTGAATGCTACGTATGGAGAACATACGTGCGATTTTTCGATGATGTGTTGCGCAATAGCAGACGTGTATCCACCATTTGATTTAAAACAGGCGTTTAAGTTACAATGTTCTCTCATTCGGGTAATTAACCGTCTGGTCGATCGGTCTACGTAAGTTGATCGACAACTTGCGCATGTATATTCGTAAATAATATTTCATATCGACATTAACAGCTGCTTCTCTTTGATTTATTAACAAAATATGTTTAATGTCCTCGTAGAATATTAGAGGTAGTGATTTGCAAATTTTTCACAAGACCACACTTTAATAGTGTTTCTTTGTTCAATTAATGACAATTAAAGCCTCGCCACTTCAAGAACCTCATCCTAGTTTTTAAAATTAACCGTGCTTGGAAGAGCAGCTGTTAGGTTTAAATGTAGCAAAAGTCGAATACTTCTAGAAAGTACCGAAAAACAAGCAAGGCAACTATGCGTGCAGTACCGTGGTTCAAGAAAATAGATGCTAGTGTGATTTATGTTGAAAACGGATATCATTTTGCAGCCGAAATAGCCTATATGCAAAAATTGCACGAGATCAGGAGAATATCTCCCAGAGAAATGTAATTTACAGAAACCGATTTAGAATTGTTTCGAAGCAAATTCCATGTGTCACGTATGACAGATTTGCATTTCTCAAAGTAACTTTCCAAAGACAAATTTGCGTAGGATGCAGGTGGCGCATTAATTGATATCACGTCAATCTGTGGTGATGGTGGTGGAGGTGATGGTGATGATGGTAATTGTTTGCGTTAAAACAACGAACGATGAAAGTGACGTAAACGAACGGAAGGTCTATCATATTCTCGTCAACGAAATAGAAGACGACAAGAAATGTTGATGGAAGTGTCATCAAATAGAAAGAAGACAAACTATGCAGCTGCGTAGCTATAACTAAGACAATGCAACAGTTTTGAAATTGGTTTCTAGTTGTCTTAACACAAAGAGCGCGGATGGTAACGAAGACGACCAAAAACGCCGATCTAAATCTCAAAAAAAAAATAAATATAAAGATAAAACCATTCAGATTTGCGCCAGTCACTATGACACTGTGTCAGTTTGTAGGTTTGGTTCTCGGTAGTGTTAAAAGAAAAAGGGAAGACGGTAACAAAGATGACCGGAAAGGTCGATCAAACTCACACCAAACAAATATAAATGAAAGAATATTGAGGTGTGTAACAGTAACTATGAGACAGTGCCAGGTTTCGGTGTTGGATATTGGCTGTCCTAAAACAAAGACCACGTATGGTATCAAAGTCGACCGCAAACCTCAATCGATATCGCATCAAACAAATATAACGAAAAGAATATTAAGATTTGTAGCAGTGACTATGACACTTTGCCAGTTTGCGGTGTTTTAATTGGTTTTGTTAAACAGAGGAGCACAGATCGTAAGGAAGACGACCAGATATGCCGATCGAAGTCTCACCAAAGAACTAAAAAGAAATTGACTGTTCAGTTGTGTAGCATCAATTATGACAGTTTGAATTTTTTCAGTTGGTCATTGGTTTTATTAATACAAAGAGCACGACTCACAATTTAGACGACCGGGCACGTCGAACGAAGAAATATAAAGAAAACTCATTGAAGTGTGTAGCAGTAACTATGCCAACGCGCCAGATTGTGGTGTTGGTTATCGATTGTGTTAAAAAAAAGAAGCGCGGATTATCAGGAAGTCGGCCACATAAGCCAATCGACATCTCATTAAAAAACTCAAGTAAAAAATTATTCAGGTATGCAGAAGTAATTAGAACATTGTGTCAGTTTGTTCTGATGGTTATTGGATGGGATAATGCAAAAAAGGGAGTACCATAACAAAAACAACCGGAAAGGTCGATCGAATACAAATCAAAGGGATTTAAAGAAAAGAATATTAATTTGTGTTGTATTGTGCCAGTTTGTGGTGTTTTCAATTGGTTTTGTTAAAAAGAGGAGCGCGGATATTACCGAAGACAAAGAGCAAAGTCGGTCGATAACCAATAAAAGAAAAAAACTCTTAAGGCGAGGAGAAGTAACTATAAAACTGAGTCAGTCTGTTGTGTTCGTTATTTGATGCGTTAAACCAAAAAACGTCCATCGTAACAAAGACGACAGGAAGCGAAAATCGAAATTTCATAAAAGTAAAATGAAGAAAAAATATTCATAAATGTCGCTGTATCTAAGATACAATGACAGTTTTTGTGCTGGTAATTTAAAGTAAAAAGAGCGTATGGTCACGAAGACGACCGGAAACGTCTATCGAAATCTCATCACAGATATATAAAGGAGAAAATAATCATGTGTGTTACAGTAACTGTGCTAATTTTCAAATTTTGGTGTTGTGTAAAAAGGGAAGATCGTAACGAAGATGACTCAAACAGTCGATCAAACACAAATCATAGAAACAGAAAGGAAAAAACTAAACAAGTTTGTACCACTAACTATTACACTGTCAGTTTGTGGTGTTATTCATTTCTTGAATTAATTAGGGAGCACAGATCTTACAGAATACTACCGAATAGGTCAATCATAATCTCTTCGTAAAAGTATAAAAAAGCGTACTCTGGTGTGTAGCAGTAACTATGACACAGTGTCACTTTCTGATATACCTAATTGTTTTATTTAATAAATGAGCGTACATCCTGAAGAAGTCAACCTGACAGGTCGATGGATATCTCATCTATGAAATATAAAGAAAAACGCCTACTCGGGTGTGTAGAAATAACAATGACTCAGTGAAAGTTCGTGGTGTTCATTATTGTTTGATTTGATTGAGGAGTGCGAATTCGTGACGAAGTCGACCTGATAGGTCGATGGATATCTCATCTACAAAGTTTAAAGAAAAAAAGCGTATTCTGGTGTGTGGCTGTAACTATGACACTGTGTCATTTTGTGGTTTTTTATAGTTTGATCTTGACGGCCACGGGACAGGTTGATCGAAATCTAATTAAAGAAATATGGAGAAAACTCTATTTGTGTGTGTGTGTGTGTTGTGCGCGTGAGAAAATCTATCTTACCAGGTATTGAATATTATCAGATAAATAAGATTTTTACCAAAAGATCTGTCGAAATAATCAGCAGTTGTGTTCAGCATCAATAGGCGAAGTTGTGCATGGAAGGGAATGAAAATCAATAGCTAGGCTTAGATGAGTTGGTGAAAAGAAAATAAACATAAATTCAACGGAGTTAATGATAAAACTAAATATATTTGTACAAAGTAGCCATTTACCTTTAAGAGAAAGCTGTGCTTCTAAAAGATGACAATGCAACAGGTAAATTATTCATGTTTAGCGCACATTTGAAATCTGGCAAATGGTTAAACAAGTGCAATATCATGAAATAGACTCGTATAGATACGAAATGTACTGGCACCTTCTGTTCCGCATAGATTTGCATAATAGTACCTGACGCATGCCAAACCACAAGGAAAACATTGCAGGCAGTCCTGCTCTGTGTAGCTCCATTTCTACACCTTATCCAATAGATACGTAAACTTAAACTTGGTTTCTTTGAAGTAAGAGTCTAAAGGAAGTTGACAGTATGTATTAAGTTGGTATGAGCAGCCAGTTAACTAACATTCAAAATTTACATTAAACAACATTTTGTAAGCCCAATATTCTAGTTTACAGATAAAAATCTAAAGAAAATCAATACATGTTAGCCTTACAATATAATAAACATAATTATGTAGCGAAGAGATAAGTGATTATTATCACATAGCACCAAAACAGATCTAGCGCAAAACATTCTGTTTAAATTTTCCCACCAGAAATGGACAAAAACCGGTTAAGTTTACGAGACAATCGCAGCAAAAATAATTTTTTAATGCTTTTGTGTTTAGCAAATTTATATATGCCTCTTTTTCAAAAAGGCAAACTTCCGTATAAGAATTACCTGTGCAACGCGGGATGCACATAAAAATCATCAAATAAGTTGTGGTATCAAATTTTGGTAACAAATTTTCATTTAGATTTTATTGTAAACACATTTACCAAACTCCAAACTATTACGCACCCTCGCAGTACTTTTCCATTTTTCTCCTCCACAGAGATCACGTGTCTAACGGCATTTGTCACCTGACTGGCAGGTGTGCCGTCCAGAAGCACCGCAGCTAGGCGTGTCAGGCGTCCAGTTTTATTGGTACGCAGCGGGCAACCAGTGCCCCTCTTTGTTCCAGGCATTCGCGACGTCATATCAAGACAAGCTTCGTTGATTAACGCCGGCTGCGACAGTCGATAAACGGGCGCATGAGTACATAAAGTCTGACGAGACGCCAGACAGACGACAGTAATACGAGCGGCAAGCTGTGGACTGCGTTGCAGCTCATTCATAACCTGTGTTAACTGAGAGTGCGTTCTTGAAGCATAGATCACCTGTGGTACGATATACGGCTTTTGTGCAGTTTCATCCAGTCGACTTTTCCAGTTCTTTTTACCTTTAAATCAGAATTCGGAAGGAGACAATGTAACTCATATTGTTTACTGATTAATACTTTTAGAATAATAATAATAATAATAATAATAATAATAATAATAATAATAATAATAATCACTTTGGCTCATATTAAATAAAAGTTTAAGCATTATAATCCACTGGTGCTAACCATTCAGACCTTGTCCGTAGCCGAAGAAATTTCGGCGCTGATGCCCGGCAAACCCTAACCAGTCCTATTGACAGCGTTATCATGAACCATTCCGGTGCTAAATAGATAAGATTATACACCTCTTCAGAATAAATCATAATCTTCTAGTCGATGTTGCCGATAAATTTATTTATTTTCGTACTAATGGCAATTAATTAACCAATCAAATTCAGAATTAATATCGTTTTTAATAATGATGCCTCTCTGCAGCATAGTCACGAAATTATTCATAGTCATCCTGAAGACACATTTGTTGGCTGGACAGCTATCAGATGGCAAGGAGTCATTGGGCGTTTTAAAACAATAAATGGTCTATTTGAAACTGAAAATACTACCCAGACGTTCTATAATTTAGGTTTAATTTAAAGAGAAAAATCCAATCCATTTGTCGTTTACCAATTGGTGAAATCTACCAGCAGGAACCAAAATGCTGTTGATTCGTAGACTTCCAGCTGACATTGGTGGGCATCGTGTGCTTTGTAAGCCCAAGGATAATATGTTCCTAAACTCTGAAATTGTAGAGTCCCTTGCCCCGAAAGTGCGTCAGTTTTGACAAGGGCATTGACCACATCGCTTAAGCCAAGGCATGATTTCCACAGAGCATTCTACAGTGTGACTGCTCCAGAGCAACTACACTAGTAAAGTTAGTTTTTCATTCATCGAAATACGAAAATGATAAAAAAAGTAATATACAACCGTGCTTCAACTCAATATTAAAGCAAGTCTTCCATCAACCACAATAGTGGTAGGAAGGCCAATGTTTGCCACTATACAAGAACCTAAAACCTACCGAGGGTGCTTTGTGGGTTAATTTTACTGAATACGAATCCGAAGTATTGACAGACAGACGGATTAAATTGCTACTATAAGCGCCCGCTAATATTCCACACAAATATTTTCAAATTGAAAACGAGCACTGCAGCGAAAACGACCTACAGCAATGCCCATAAAGCATGAAGATAAGGCACAAATTCTAGTATTCAATTGGAAAGAACAACCCCACTATTCATATAATTAAACGAGGATTGGTTGCGCGGACGTTGATAGCAATTATTTAAATCAAGGTTGTGACCTTGATGTAAGCACCAGTTCCATTATATACATACTTTTGTCAGTATAAACTAAACTTTTTATAATGTAGATAAGGTCATTCATCCAGTAAACCAGTTTCGAACTTACTTGGAACTCATCACGTACTGTCAACAATTGGCCGCGGACAGGGATGCCATATAGGCTCCACCTATAGGAAAGACTATTCAAGAAACATTGGTACATAACTGAAATTTTTGTGTGATTTGCGGCAGAGTGGCGCAGTGAATAAAGCAACAGAATCCGAGGCCTAGGTGCGAGTCCTGTTCGCAGAAAATTCTGGACAGTACGTGATGAGTTCCTAGTATTGACGAAGTTGGTTTACTAGATGAATTGCTTTTACTTCATTATAAAATGCTTAGTTTAAACTGGCAAATGTATGTACATAATGGGACAGGTGTTTAAATAAGGATCTCAACTTTGATTTACATAATCACACCATTTGATAAAAAGCAAACGCTGCGGAACTTCAAAGAGAGTTCGTCAGCGCCGAGTAATTTGAAATAAGTTTTTAATTTACCATGCACTGGATGAAGATCAAAAAGTAGGAATGAAGTTAGTTAGCGATTTGCAAATCAATCTCTGTGACTTTGGTGCGCATAGGAAAAATAATTATTCCGAAGTCAAAGATTGCATTAGACGGTACTCTCTTCTTCAATCGTAGGAAGCTCGTCTACCTGTGACCTTTGTTAATCAGGAAAGACAGGATTCTTTCAAATATTCTGGATATATGACCTTTGTTACAGCTGCTGTTTCTAAGTTATGCAAAGAACTCAAATATCGTCCATCCAATTTTTAATACAATTATAAGTTTTATTATTGTATAATATGTTGAATATCCCTTATTGCAACTTCCTTTATAACAATATTAGATAAGGAATAAAGTACCTACATGCAGAAGGCAAGGAGACTTCTGAATTTCATTCCAATTGAACCATCAAGAATCATCATCATGTCCAGCCATACAAAAGTCAAAAATGACTAATGTTTCACTGCCATATAACCATAAGGAGTGAAAAAGTATATAAATGAAAAAGTAACAATATTTTAGACAAATTGTCAGTGAGATTTACGAGAGAGAGAGAGAGAGTGGCTGAGAGAGAAGGAATACCTAGCTACTAAGAGTAAATTTATCAGGATAACTCACAGAAGTGAGTCAAAATAAAACCTCTCCACAACACCATTATGGCCAAGTTAGCATTCGGGCAAGGCAACATCAGCGGATTTCAATGTATCACGTCATAAACAAACCAAACCTCACAGCTAACTTTGCCCTACTAAAAGAGAAAGTAACGAAGATGATTCTACTAGACATCTGCAACAAGATCGCCACTGAGCTCGATTCGATGCCATATCGCGAAGGGTTTCTAACCAAGAACTATGATGCGCACGAGGACCCCATCCTGGCAGACGAGTGGGTCCTATACTACCCAATTTGGATGTAAGTTACTTCAACTGTTTCTGCCATGTCAAAATCTGCCCACCTTGTTTCTTACGCCAATTTGGTGCTGGATGAGAGAACATAGCTCTATTGGGCAATCGAAATGAGGGCATACGCAAAACGTGACCGAGCCAACGAAGTTGATGGAGCCTTATTTGCTTTTCTAAAGACGAGCACTTATTGTCAGATCAAAAAATACGTCTACGGATGTCAACGTTAGTTATTCGTTGTTGGTAACCAACATGTGCCATACTTCTCAAACAACGATGATCGAATACTTGTAAGCGTCTCAAATCATGAACTCTAAGAGGCCAATTTTCACTAGCGTATAGTAAGACTGCGCGTACAGATGCATTGTAAACACGACCTTTAAGGCGAAGTGAAATATCCGCGTTTCTCCATAACTGACGAAAGTTCGAGAAAGTTACTCTAGCTTTCGCGATCCGTATTCTCACCGCGTCGGACATATTGCCTACTTTATTGATAGAGCTCCCAAGATATGTAAACCAGACGACTATGTCTAGATCTTCATTCGGCAGTCGCAACGTAGTGGGTGATCCTGTAACAGTATCTTACATCTAGAGGGTGCGAATTTCCTACCGAAAGACGGAACAACGTCTGTTAATCTATTCAAGGTGGCCTGGGCAGCATCACGATTGTCGAATAATGGTAGGATATCGTCTGCATAGTCAAGATCGACTAGTTTACCGCCCTGAGATAACTTCAACACCTGCATCATGAATAGGTGGAAAAGTTTTGTTCATAATAGCATCGTCCTACGCGGGATCCGGCCTGTTCTTCTCTTGTATGTGACTCACACGAAGCGCTAATATGACGTAAAATAATCGCAGAAAATAACCTAGACTCGACTGGAGTCAAGCTTATACTATGATGTCTATCGCACGAATACCGATTGCCTCCCGAAATAATATCATACCATCCTTAAATCAGTCCGGACGCAAATCATCAGGGCCTGCGCTTTTGCGACGTTGAAGAAATGGACTTGCATCTCGTATTTCGAAATCTGAGGGCTCGTCGAGATTAACACCCCACAAATTCGATACAGGCATGCTTTCGGGAATCGGATTTGGCGCAGATGCCCAGGAAAGTAGATTTTTTAAGTGTTCAGCCAACCTATCAAGGCGACTTATTTTATAGGTTATCAGCTGGTTTTTACTAGCATTTATATTTTGCGCTAACATTTAACCTTCTCGGGCCTATTGCACGGATAAGTTGAAACAAACAGCAGTTAGTATCCGCTGCAAACGATTCTCCTATATCTCTTCAACCTTTCTTGTTCAAAAGGCCTACAGATCAACTTTTAGACCGCGCTTAAGGCGGCGTCTTACATTTCTACGAATATTGCTATCTGCCGAGCTAGATGGAATTTCGCGTCTTCTTTCAAATATTCCAAAATATTTTTACAGAGAACCAATTATTATTTCTACGGCGGCCTACATTCAGTATTACCTACATTGTGCATAGGGGATCTTACCTTTGTCCGAAGTAAATTCCAATTTTGGCCATCAAGAATATCTTCATATTTCTGTCGGAAGGACGGTTGCTCGAATTCGCTTCCATCCAGTGGAGACTTATTTATTCATTCATCTGAGGACACCATGTGGCGCAAAGTCTTACACTAAGTCTGAAGTTCGTGTTACTTAAATATAACATGTTCCGCGCGACTATCCTACAGCCGTTCCCCATTATCGTTGCGTGCCGAGTTTAAAGTGTATCTTCCAACTAGATGAAACACTACGTTACTTTGGCGCCAAACCGGAGCACTGACGTCGCCCATAACAAAAACTGTATCTTAACTTCTTACTCTATATAGGAAAGAGCTGAGTTCTGAGCAAAAAGCGTTCGTGCTTTCGTCTGAGCAGCAATCGGAAGGGGAATATGCATATACAACGAAAAGACAACGTCGACTACGGTGTTTAGCATTGATTTTAGTAGATGAATTTAAACGAACCGCAAAAACTCGGCTATTTACAGGGATCAATGCAATTAATCAAGCTTCAGTTCATGTGCTAAGGTTCAACATCGACACCCCTTTTATGGCTTGAGAAAACTACGTGGAATCAATGTTTGAAGCCAATAACGCGTAGATAAACATAGTGCAGCCAGTTTTGCAATGCACATCGGATCCTGTATTCTGGTTTCAGATACACAAAGTACATTGGTTTGTAATTTATCCAACATACGTGCAAGAGCTTATTGTTGTCAAATTGTTTTAATATTCTCAAATTACATGCCCCGATGATAAAACCTAACTTATGTTTAATGAATGATGGTCTACTTAAACTATTTTCGATATTTGTAAATCCGATATTGGGCTCAGTGATATGATAAAGACCCACCATATTCATAGTATCTCAAAGAGCCTTAGTGTTAGATTGAGAAGAGGAAAGAGAAGGAAAGTAGGCAGAATCGGAAACGAAAGTGTCTGCAGTAGCTCAAATTCGCTTATCCACCCTGCACGACTCAGCAGATAAGACTACCGTTTCTAAACTACGTGACGGTTGATGCAGTATATAATCATTATAGTCTATATCGCTCATCGTTATATGTGGATTGTAAAAGAACACAAGGTCGCCCATTCCTAGTGACGATGGTTTGTATTCAGAATTTTCCTTCTCTTAGATAGTCTGACATCCAAGGCTGATGAGCATTATCTGCCAAAATGGAAGTGACCGAAGGTTATTTGGAGCAGCCGAAACCTGCCCTTCGCGCCTGGTACGCTTGCACTCGTTCCGTCACTACACATTTAACACTGTGTTATTGCGTAGTTAAATCAAGCTCGAAGCTTCACATGGAACGGGATGATGGCTGCGTCACACTGGACCCGGCAAAAATCATGCTACCATTCCTGGGCTGAATTTCTATGGCTACAGGCCAGTTCAACATATTTGTAAATTTCGCATTTGTTCAAATAGAATCAGTAAACTGGACAACTGTCGGTCAGATTTCTAAATTGTAAAATTCGCAAACAAAAAAAATATTATTAAAAGTAAGAAAAAGTGCTCCAGATTATAATAGGAGAGCATAATTTTAAGCGATTTTTCTGCATTAACAAGTTAATGTGATTAGTCAATGAAAAAGCATACTCCGCTTATCTATTATCGAGCAAGCTACTGCCAATTTATCAGTTAATTCAAAGTCTGCACACTTGATGCCATACTTTTAGATTATAAACTACAGGGCAGTAATCTAATTAAACAAGAAAATTAATCTTTTCACACACAAACTGCTATATTTCTTGAGTGAGTTATCCACATTTTGGCTAATTGAAATTTCAAGTAAGGACAAGAATTCAAACTTGAAAAATGACTTGATGCACATACAATTCGTCAAAAAGAATTTACAATGTCTGCGCACGACCTTATCTCCAAATTTGCAAGACATAACGACTGAGTGAATTTCTTTTCGATGGAGCAAACGTTATTAATTTGCGTCACAGATGGTTCAAATTCATGCTTTAATTACATTCGACAACGATACGTGACATTTTACCAATATTCAAAAAAAACATAGGACACCATAGACACTTAACTAAATTATAACTCTGCTGTGTCGTGTGCGTATAGGCAGCGTTTGTTTTTCATAATAGAATTTGATAAAAAACCTTTGGAAGGATGAGCTAAAGTAGTAATAGCGAAATGTTAGTGTGTTAGCTTTAGAATTACGGGAGAAGAGGCCTACCGAAAATGAAGTAGAGCAGAAGCATAAAATCTATTATTGATGCTAAAATTAAATTAAGCTACCTTCTCTAATTTAGTCAGATTGCGAAAAAAATCAAGCCATGCAGTTATAAAATAATTTAGACGAATCGCGTTTTTTGTACATACTGTTTTACAATAATTGACAGACTTAATTTATAATTTTAACATATTAAATATGGACAAGGCCATTTCTTAGAATGAAGTTTTCGAAATTATAATAAACATTAATCCAATTGTATCTATCCAATAGCACAACGAAGAAAAACTACCAGCAGTCACACGAACTGACAGGTTTCGACTCTCCATAATCATCATACGAGCAAGAAAGTAAAGTGACTAGCGAGTATCAAACCGCAATGCACTTTTATAAGAAAAGCTACATTAGATATGCTACTCTCACTTCTAGTGGTCTTTCATGCAATTTACCTGACTGATATAGTCAAATGCAGAATTTCTGTGGAATCACGAGCATGAACTTTCGGAAGCTTTCGCCGCATACATATAATAAATAAAATTAAAAAGTCAATTGTTGCGTAGGCGTTGATTACAATTTTTCAAATCAGGTTTGCAAGCTTAATATAAACACTAACTCCATTGTATTCAAACAATAGCACAGAAAATCAAAACTATGAAAAGTCAAACGTACTGGCGCATTTTATACTGCATGATCATCATCAGAGAACACAGGAAAACTGACTAGCGAGGATTAAACCGCAATGCAGTAATATAAGGAAAGCACCATTAGATCTGCTACTCTCACCTCGAGTAGTCTTTTATGCAATTTACTTGATTGATAATGTCAACTGTACAAAATCTAATGAATCCCGAGCATGAATATTTTGCAAATTTCACCGCATTTATATAAGTTATAATATTAAACAAGCATTGACTGATTCTTTAAATTACAACGATACTGCGTCAGAAAATATGAATTGCCTTTCAGACAAAAAATAAATTAAAATCAGAATAAAACGGACAAAGCATGAAGTCATTCTGTGAGCTTTGACAGATTATTACCTAATAAACAGCACTTAGTGAGGAAATGCGTAATTTATATTTACAAAAACAAAGTAACCAATGAAAATATTTATTGCTCTGGAAGACGTGTAATTTATTCTACGGTTTCAAAGCCCTAACAGACATAGTGAAACATTAGTTCATAAGACTATGAAATGTAAATCCGGTCTACCGAGAGAGAGAGAGAGATATTGTCATAACTGTAGCAATATTCAGGTCAGCCTTTTTATTGTGTCAACCATGTCTCGATGGCCGATCGTACATGGGCTAACGGGGCTATGGCGGTGGTGTCACCAGGGCGTGGTGGATTTCCGACCGGCAATCGGATCTCCTATGATCTCCACATGAGCCCGACGACGGCACCATGACTCGGCGTGTGTTCCCCGCCACAAAAGGGTTCAACAGCCACAGGATTACATGGACTCCTGGACAGTACCCCGTACTTCCGAATGACGAATGAGCTCTCAACAGCCACCGGCAACCATGCAACTTACTGCTGCCTTGCAGACTGCGCTTGGATGTGCAAAGGCTAGAGGTGCGTCCTCGATCAAAAAGCCGAGTGGTGAGGGGACACCACTTGTACCAAATTCCCAAGAAACTCCATGAATATGGAGCCGGCTTATCCTCCAAAAGGAGTCAGCCGCAGTAAAGTAGTAAGTAAGTAAGTTGACATAAACACCAAATCCAGTATATACACATGTGTTAGTGGAAACTAATCACTGAGGCTTCAAAGATAATTCATCCAGTAGACCGGTTTCGTCCATATTGAGAACTCGGTAAGCACTGCCCGGAATTTTCCGCGCCACCCTGATTGCGCAAGTGATGGCAACAGATATTTCAATCAAGTTTGTGATTTTAATATAGACAAAATTCCATTTTATATTTTATTGTCAGTCTAAACTAAGCATTGTATAAAGTGGCTGAGGAAATTCATTCTGTGATCGCTTTCGCCCATATTATGACCTCATCAAGTATTGCCCAGAATTTGAAGCGAGCAGGGTTCAAACCTGGGTACGCCAAAACTAAGTTCCAACTAGCTATCACAAATCCGTCGTAATAGAACAGATGCAACGCTACTTGTGGAAGTGGTATTGAAATGAGGACAAATTTAATTTAACAATAATTGATTGCGCTTTGGGTGATAAAAATTATTTGCATCAAGTTTGCGATCCTGATAAAAACACCAATTCCGATATAAAAGCATTAGTCTCAGTGGATAGAGTCATAGACCCTAACGCAAACGTGCCCAGGTTCGAGCCCTGCCCATGGTAAATTCCGGAGAGAACATGAAAAGTAATCAATATGAATGAAACCGTTAAACTGGATGTATTTCCTTTGCAATATTGTACAAGGATTAGCTTATACTGACTGATGTATGCATACTAGGATTTCTGTTTATATCAAAAACGCAACATTGAAATAAATAATTGTTTTCAACAATAGCATAATCAATGATTCTTTAATTATGATGATGCATGTTGATTTATCGAGTATTTATACTTATCCATTGATTGAAAGTACTACCGCTACTTAAATTATTGCTTACATTTTTGTACAGATATAGAATATAATTTTTAGACAATGAGCGATGTTTAGAAAGGTGTTGTTTTGAAACTACTCGCCATGTTCAGGTAGCAATTAATGGTTATGTGCATCAAAACTAGACACTTTTTTGCTGATGGCAGATTTAATACACAATCACTCAAAATTATTTTTGATAAGTCGATCGATATTCCGGTCGTCTTTAACAGAATTCACGATCTACATGTCCATTACACAATACTAACTAACACGTGCATTAGCCATTTATAAGTGGGCCGTGGTTTGCTAATTCGGTGTATTTAATATTAACCATGCTCATCCTTGTTTAAATTATTAAGTTCCCATTAAGCTCATTCAACATGTATTCAATTTTTCATTTATTACAAATTTTAATTTAATGTGTTTATTTTAGCTAGGCGTTATATTATAGTACGTAAGCAGTAGAAAATCGTAGCTCGACTCCTACAATAGAGAAGGGTAGTTATAAATGCCAAGGGATATGCCAATGTCAGCATGTGATTTTCCCCCTTGAGTATGATGTCAACCCTGAAGATGGGACTGGAAATGAAGTCCAGGAAATTCGGAATAAATTCGGAAAATCTGGATTCAAATTAATTTTTAAACAAGCAGTTGATGAACGGCTTCAAAGTGAAGGGACAAGTAACAACCCATCAATCAAAGCCAAATAAAATCTATACATCTGGAAATGTAAAGGATTCAAGATTTTACCGACCTACAAGTGCTATCAATTGTCCCGCAAAAGATAAAGGCTAAATGAAAACAAAAATAAGGACAGCGCTGCGCAATTTACAACAACATTTGAACTCAATTAGGGCTGAGACGAAAAGTCAATAAAAATTCATTAGTAAATTTATTTGTTATGACGATTTTAATACCTAAATGCTTTAGAATAAAATAACTCATGAGTTAAATGCTATTGTTAAATCGCTATTCATTATCATAACGAGATTTGAATTTTAAATAAGGAAGATAATAATTGCATCGAAAATCGCAGCGATATAGTTCAGAACAATGAATTGACTGAAGCTTGAGCCAGATATGCGAATAAATTACTTCATTTAGGGATCATTACACCAAGGTTAAAGAAAGATATAACAAATTATTTAAACCAGGGTAAAAGAATTTTTAATCTACAATCAATAAAATATAATGCTTATCCGTTAGAATTGCACAACCGTGGATTAGATACGGCCTTTACAACAGTAAGTTCCTCAAAAAATGATATTTTGATCCAAGCCTTTAAAATAACAAAATTTCTTCCGGACAAAGAGAAAATGAACTTCGAATTGGACATCGCAAAATTATAAGTAGAACATAAAGATGTGAAGTATAAACCAAATGACAAGGTTAAAGAATTAATAAACGATTTAAGATCCAATGATGTAAGTCGCCTGAAAGCGGATAAGGGAGGAGCTATATCATTTATGAATAAACGTATTTTAATGGTAAAAAAACAAATTTATAATGACAATACTTAGAAAAAATATGTAAAGGTTCTACGGACAGAATAAAAAGAGAAAAACGATTGAAAATAAGGAATTGGACACGGTGCATGTCTACTATTTAGTATAACTGGGATTTAATCCCACCGAGGGTTCATAAAACAAGAAAACCAATAAGAATTACTGCGTATGCTCAACATTCACCAACCCATAAGATCTCTGAGTATCTTGGCAGAGAATAAGAAATTACACGTATTATTTTACCCAATACATTAATGAATATATGTAATTTTATTGGCCAAAGTACTAATTATATGCGTGAAAAGATTGAGAGAATGGTGCGTTTGAATGTGGTTTCCATGTTTAACTATATACCTGCCCAATGCGCATTGGATTAATTGAATAGGTGCCTCAAGGTTAAACCGCAAACAGTGAAAAGAAAAACTATGAACACGAGTCTTATGATGGCATTAGGCAATGCTTATATTTCGTCAACTTATCTTAGGTTATTAAATGAATTTTAAAAAGAGATTAGAGGTATACCTTTGGGACAAAAACTATCCGTTTAGTTAGCGGTTACATTTGTGTAAAATTTGAAGCCAACGCTTTTTAAAAGAATACCTCCAAAGCCATTTCTTTTTGCTAGACACATGGATGGAATATTTATTATGTAGAAACATGGCGAGGATTAATTAAATCTATTCTAGTTAATCGAATGATTAATTTGAAACTCACGTTAGACAAAGTAATAAATTGGATATTTCCGCTGAAAATGGCAAATTCATAAAAAACTGTGACGGCCTGATAAAAGATAATTTCAAAAAAGATACATACACAGGAATACTTATAAATTTTAAGTCTAATCACTCATATGGAATGCAGATTGAAATTCCTTGGTTTTTTAATACTAAGGAGTTTAAAGATATGCAATTTTAAACATGAAAAAGGTTTATTCAAAAACTTTAAATGAATATAAAGTATAATCTCGTGCACATTCGTTTCGTGCTTACTGGCGACTCAGTAGGAGCCGGTATTACGCCCTACTGCTGAGTCACCAGTAAGCACGAAACGAATATACACGAAATTATACTTTCCGTTCATGCTGCCGTTGGTTCATTCTTCTGGACGCAACTGAACTACTTTTTTACTAGGTTCGCAACACCTAATACAAACTTGCATATATATTAGTGTTTTGTCCACCTATGTTGAATGGTCCACGTACATGTATGTCGTCAGTGTTTATTATTAGCGTATCGTCCAGACGAGACTTAATTATGCCTAATTCTGCAATTAAATTATTCATTTGAGAAGTCTGTCCCTGAATCAACGTTTCCAATCCACCAGAAGCCATTTTAAATGTGCCACACATGCTTTATTTTTACTCAATTATATATAGAATTTTGCTCGCACAACGAGCATCGATTTAATAAAACAAATTTACACATATTAATTAATTTATGTTCACTTCAGCTCGAAGTCTGCTTTTATCATTGGGCTGACTGCTTCATTCTTATACGGGCGCTTCTGCGAGGAATTTCTGTTGAAATAATGTCTGTCCTAGATAAGACCCTTTGTTCATTATTTGTCTTAAAGGTGGCTATTGCCACATCTTCCCCCCTCAGGAATCGGCTTTGGCACTCTGCTTAAACGATCCAGTGCAACAGCTCGTGGTCCATCGGGCATGCTAACAAAAACAGTATTGTGCTCTGAGTCCACCCTCTCCACGCGATACGGCCCATCATTGACAGCCTGCAGTGCCATGGGCTCGACCTTCGCTACCATGACATAGTCGCCGACCTTTAGGCGAGTGCGTGTCGGTTGCCTTGCATAGCCTCGTCGCTGTGTGGCGCCTACATATTCAGTTAACTGTTTTAGTCGTTCATGAATATCCGCTATGGTGCAGCGCTCATGGGATCCTTGGATTACAGGTTCACCTGGCAGTCTTATGTGTCCTCCATACACCATGGTCGTTGGAGCGCATCCTGGCGTGGTCGCCATTGTTTTGTCCACCTATGTTGGATGGTCCACGTACATGTATGTCGTCTGTGTTTATTATTAGCGTATCGTCCAGACGAGACTTAATTATGCCTAATTCTGCAGTTAAATTATTCATTTGAGAAGTCAATGCCTGAATCAACGTTTCCAACCCATCAGAAGACATTTTAAATGTACCACAAATGCTTTATTTTTACTCAATTATATATAGAGTTTTGCTCGCACACCGAGCATCGATTTTATAAAACAAATTTACACATTTTAATTAATTTATGTTCACTTCAGCTCGAAGTCTGCTTTTATCATTGAGCTGAATGCTTCATTCTTATACGGGCGCTTCTGCGAGGAATTTCTGTTGAAATAATGTCTGCCCTAGATAAGACCCTTTGTTCATTATTTGTCTTAAAGGTGGCTATTGCCACAATTAGCTCTCCGCAACAAACAGTATTTAACTGATATCTGTTGAACTGAATGATGTTATGCTACCCGCCAAATGTGATAACTCATATCGATCAAGGCCATAGTTTATGGATTTACTATAGTAACAGGTGTTCAGAAATAGTTATGTCACAATTTCAGTGAACTATAGCATACATTGATATCCATCAAGTTGGTACCATGTAACTTTTTGGTACTATAATGATGGTATCGGTTACTTATACAATAGACATAGTGTTAGTATCCTTTGCAGACTCGATATATATTATATAGAGTAAGTTAACATTGAATTCACATTGTCGAGACTTTATATGATGTTAGCTTCACTACTATAGGTTTACACATTCGTCTAGGAGATTGCATCATCCTATTATCCCACATTTCTCACACAAATATATTGTGGGTAAAGAGCGTAATACCAGCTCCTACTAATGTGTCGCCAGTAAGCACAAAACGAATGTGCACGAGATTATACTTTCCGTTCATGCTGTTTCTGGTTTATCCTTCTGGTCATAACTAATTTATTACTAGGTGCGTAACACCTAGTACAAAATTCCATATATATTAGTTCTCTGCCACAAACAGTATCTAACTGTGTAAATGAATAATTCGATTGAATAGTAATTGAAAGTAATAGAAAATGTAATGAGTCAAGTTATAAAATTATTTTATGTAGAACCTTATAAGACCAAGTAGCACGAAACCAAAATGAATGCGAGATAATCGTTAAACCCCATTCGGTGTTTGGAAGGAAAGTAAAGATATTGGCTGTAAAATATAAAATAAGATATATTTTAAACCAAACATATAAATTAGAAAGCTTACTTCCTAATTAAATGGAAAAGATTGCAAAAATGGATATGAAAGTTTTTTTAAAATTTTTTTACGTGATTGCAACCAAGTGGATTTGGGAGAAAAACAGGGATCGATTAAAACCAGGAAAGAACATCAAGTTGTATGTAAGTATAACCACATTAATAAAACTGATGAGGATTTACGCTCATTGGAAATTAGTGAAATTATTAATTAGAATGGGTGTAAGTGAATAGCATTCTGCCAAAGTAGACATTCAATAAAATTATAAAAGTTGTCGTTTGAAATAAAATCTAGAGAAAATGTAACGAATGCACTTTAAGTGGAAATTACTTGGTCAAATACTGAAAACAATAGTAGAAAATGGTAGGAAACGATGCTTTTAATTATTTTTTGAAGGAACGGCGAGTAAACGAACTAAATTGAATGAACTTTAGGATTTAGATATATGTTTCAAGCAAATATGAATAGGATATAAATATGATATTTAATTTGTGTTCATTATAATGTAACTATCTTTAAATTATTGAATTAGATCACAATATTTAAATTTTATTTCAATCTTTTAATTTTCTCTCTACCTAAAGACCTCATTTTCTTCCACTGCTCTTTGATTTGTCTTTCAAATTAAATGGTATCTTGATCCTATTGATTAACTTTTTCGCCAGATTTGAGGTCTGTAATTAATTATTCTGAAATTTTATCTGTTCTTTTATTTATACAATGTTCTCTCTTTGGTAATACCTTCTTAACTTAACATAAATTTAATCTCTATATTTTTTAATTTTAAATAATCTAAGCGTTTGCTAATCGGATTATTGAATTTTATATTAGGCGAGTAATTTTTTTATATCGGTATCTCTGTTCACAGCTTGATAAATTTGTACCTTGCATGAAGGGTGGTCTACTAATTTGTAAATAAATCTTATCTTCTTATTTATAACCTATATGCCAAGCTTATGTTAAGAATTGATATTCATATGAACTGCCAAAGTATAACTCAAGGAACATGATTAACCTAGACGATACAGGAGCTTATGTCAAGTTTTTATAGAAGCAATGCTGTGTGTGTATGCCTAGTATCGCGTAAAAGGTATGTGCATACAAGCTAGCAATGAAGCTAGTATGGCTTACATAAATATACATAAATATGGAAGTAAATTATTTATAACCGAATTCAAATTTAAAATAATGCTTCGGGCTTGAAATAAACAAAAAACTCACTTCTCACTCAGTTGCACAAAACGTTAAGTGAGGTAATCCACGTAGTAATGCTATTTCAGTTGGCATGCAAATTGATAAGGTTTCGTCAACTATTACATCATTGTAACGCTATTATAAAGGTGCCTATTTTATTAACATGTTAGCTCTAGTTTGAGACAATTAAATGTAGCGTAATCAATCTTGCTAGATGCATTAAAAGTCATACCGCAGTTTCTGTTATTGTCGGCTTGCCTCTGATTTTGCATTGTCTCCGTACCACCTTCCGAATCAGAATCATTTGAGCGACAGTCGTTATTATCATCAGAGCATTGTTTTTCAACTGTTTCAAGCAGTAGAAATTCATCCGCCACTTCACTCTCTCCGGACGCTGTTCCACTTGACAATGACTTTTCAAGTGACCGAATGTCCTCTTCCAATTCGTCAGGAATCTGGTCACTACCGAATAGTTCACGAAATGCCTCCATTAACTTGTCGACTTCCGGTTTTCCCGACGCCCCATGACCACCCTTAAGAGCCGTGTTTGCTTTACTAATCCCTGCATTTGAACGCCGCCCAGCCGCCTTTATTTCTTTGGCGCGTTGAATAGCGTTGTCAATCAACTCAAGAGCATCAATTGCTGGACCTAGTCGTTGTTTCAGTTTCAAACGATTCACATGGGCATTAATCCAATCATCTGAATTTCTGCAAGTGTGTTTTACAAAACCACCGTGAAATACACAATAAAACTAAATATAATACGCATTAAATAAACAACAATTTAGATCAAATTACTAATTGAATTTAGCGTTTTAATGTGTTAAGTAGGTGTAGCACCTTAACTAGACAAATAAATAGTTTTTAGCCGATTTTCTTTACAGTGTTATTAGTAATGATCACGTTGTACCTCAGATAATCTAGTCCTCGTGGAGAATAGGTGAAATCGAAAGGTATTCATAAATGTGAAGCAAACCAAAATGAAACCGCAATAATGATATTAAGCTGTAAGGCTTATACATTCTTGTCTACGAAGAAAACAAACGCATTCATGTATTAACCATGGCACATCGTGTAAAACGTTAATTAAAAATATGCAATAATATCGACGTGCAGCTAGGTCTCCTGTGCAGTGGGTTCCATATGAGGGAAGAATTAACCGGGCCACTCCACCGAATCTTGTTTTCCTCTAAATTAGCACAGATTCACGCCCACGCAAGTGTCCCATGGCTAAAGGGAATACGTTGCGACACGATAAAATGACCAGTGTCGTGCAAACTACTGAACGACCAAGAGATAGCTTACAAAACTCTTTTACGAATCCAACCATCCCATGGGGATCCGCGGCCGCCTGGACTGCAGTGCGTAGGAGGGGTCTTGCAGAATAATGTTCTATCCAACAAAATTGGCGTTTATTTATTTACCTTGACGGCGATGGCGCATCAAACAGCTGCGTGATATAACTGATCGGAGCCTTAATTTTGCTTTGTATTAGTGCCGCCTGGCGCTTAATTGAATTTAAGCTGAAGAAAAGCGATCGAATGCATAGTTTGTTTACCACTTTACAGCAGCACAATGGGGAATCGAAGATACATACGATTTAAAGAGCAATGTATTGGCGCTTAAAGTTATAGTCGGGCGGCCGCAGGCTGCCAAACGCCACGACAATAAACTCTATAGAAAGATTTATAGTTAATTACCATAAGAACACAGTTCACCTACTACTGGATAATTTTTCAAAGTCATAATTAATGATTAGTGCTTTACTCGTTCTGCATGCCAACGTAAAGCGGTAGAAAGCAGTTGACATTCTTTTAAAGCCTTTCCTGACGAATACACAGTTAATGAGCATATCTCTTCACGATTAATTGAAATCTTCGAGTGGAAAGCACAAATTGGCGAGAAACTACCGTAACGCTTAATACCAACACCCCGAACAAGCAGCACATTTAAATAGAGCAGACAACTAATTCTAGCTTGATGTTCATGCAGTAGTTTCAGATAAACAGGTGGATTCAAGATCAGAAACGCAACTCTCGTCCAAAGTGACCTTACATACATTAAATTAGATTGAAAAATCAACTACATTATTTCATTGCCATCACGAACAAATCACTCTATCGGCTTTAGACACAATTGTAGGAATTAATCAGCTTAAATGTTAATGTATATTGCTGCAGTGGTGTCCTTCTTGTTTGTTATCCTTCCGCCATTTTCTTGCGCGAGACAAATGATAGCTCTCGTAGCTCGATAAAATCGTGAATCATTTACATTTCCAAGTGCACAGATTTTTTGCCTTGATTGACGGGTTCTCACTTGTCCCTTCATTTTGAAGCCGTCCATCAGCTGCTTGCCTGAAAACGACGTTGGAACCAGATATTTTCCGAATACCCAGACATCATTTCCAGTCCCATCTTCAGTTGTCTTTTTCCTGTGAGTATGGTGTCAACCCTGAAGATGGGACTGGAAATGAAGTTCCGAAAATTCGAAAAATCTGGTTCCAACGTCGTTTTGCAGACAAGCAGCTGATGGACGGCTTCAAAATGAAGGGACAAGTGAGAACCCAACAATTAAGGCTAAAAATCGGTTCACCTGGAAATGTAAAGGATTCAAGATTTTACCGACCTACGAATGCTATTATTTGTCCCGTACAAGAAAATTGCGTAAGGAAAATAATTAATCAGCTTGTCGTCGTGCAATGAAGAAAGAAAATCGAAACTTGTCATAATGTGAGAATGGTGTTAGTTTTGCTATATTTTACGAATTTTACAATAAAACGAGATTGGTGTTTATCTCATGTCGGCAAAATTTAAGTAATTGCCACGTACATGCGCGCTACTATTGGCTAATTCATTTAAAAAAATTATTTGTGGCAAAAACTACTGAAATTTCATATTCGTGACCACATCGAATTTGTTTACCCTACATTTCCGTCAGATGAGATTTATGTGTGATTATTAGGTGTTAGAGTACCTTACAGATTTCTCATACGCCATATATAAATTACGGTTTTTCCGCATTGGTCGTGTTGCAGTCGTCCTTTGATGGTGCTCTTGTAGGTCTAAGGCTTTCCTTGTTGTACGATTGGTTAAATAAATCGGGAATGGTCTCCATATAATGTCCGCAACGAATGATTACTTTATTTATTGAGTCATATAAGTTAGACTGCAAAGAATTTGCGCAGCTGAAATTTTAGTCGAGCAAAATGTATAGGAAATTACTAGGGGCTAAAGCTACATGTATGAACTTCCATAGCGTATACATACATTTTGATTCGATCCTGGTTATTCAGCTTGCTGTCGTGCTTTGATGATGATCGTGCACGTTTGAAGGTCTTCAGTACATGCGACTGACTGACGTGTTTCTATGTCTTGCGACTGGTTGATCAAACTATGCTTGTTGATTATCTCATTCCGAAAATTTATTAAAATAACTGTTGCTAACATTCTAGCTTCTAAACTAAATACCTATGAATAATTTACTAAAATAAACGTTATTTATTTTCACCAACTTTTTATCACTCGCAAGGAACTTCAATAATACAAGTTAGATTTCAAATATTAATAATAAACAGTTCATTTAAACGCCAAACTGAGAAAAGAAAGCTAATTAGACGATCCTACTAGAAATCTACAACGAGATCGCCACAGCTCAATTCGATGCCATATCGCGCAATTTTACAAATCAAGAACCATGATGCGCATGTGGACCTCGTCTTGACAGACGAGCAGGTCCGATTTAACCTAATTTTATTGTAGCTGACTTCATTTGTTTCTGCCATGGCTAAATCTATCCACCTTGCCTCTTAAATCAATATGGTACTGGCAGAACTAATAGTCGACTTGGAAATCAAATTGAAGCCATTGTAAAAGATGCACGGCCTATTTGATTCTCTAACAAGAAGCAATTTTTGGCAGATTCGAAAGCACGTCTATGGATGGATGCGTGGTTTATTCGTCCTTGGTAGCTTATATGCGTTACGCCACTTGAATTTCTATAAGCGTCTAAAATCGTGGATTCTTTAGGACAACGTTTTACTAGCATAAAACAAAATTTCAGATACAGATACATTGAACACAAGACTTTTAGGTCAGAGTTCGAGGCTGGAGATTCTCCATAAATGGCGAAGTTTGTAGAAAACTACTCTAGCTTTCGCTTCTATCATATTGCATGATTTATTGATACAGCTACCAAAATATTTAAAACCGTCAACTTTGTCCGTATCCTCATCTTGAAACCCAGAGATCAAATGAATGACTGGTAATCTTGTACAATTATCTTACATTAAAAAGGTGTAAATTTCATACCGAAAGACGGAAGGCGGAACCTCGGTAGTCAAAAAATAATACAATATTGTCTGCATAATCAAAATCGATAAATATATCGAAAGAGAGAACTTGGATGCCTACATCCTGAATGTATGAAAGAGTATTGTTTTTACAGGCATATATTAGCAAATTTAATAAAAATGGGATATTTGATATCCTTGACGGACAACATTGCTAGTTGTAAAATTTTCCAAACTTCAGTGTATGACTTAACGCGACCAGAAGTATTTACTTGGTCTAACTGAGGTGTTATATGGAGGCTTACACTATCTTGTTATTTTGAGTCATCCTATTTTTGATCATAAACCTTTCCTCGACTAGAACATTTTTTCATCATTGTGCGGTAATGAAACACCATTATTTTCAACTGATGTTAAGTAGTTTATGATGATGATGGGGAGGAGGATGATAATGTAGATGTTTATGATGATGACGTTGACGGTGATAAATGATACGATGATGCTGATAATGAAAACAACGATAAAAAAGGTGGTGATCATGATTAAGATGATAACGACAATAACGCTTAATGGTAACAATGGTGATGATGATCATTGATAGAGATGACAATGACGATTATGATGATGAAACCTCATGCTACACTAGATGTATGAAGTCGATACTTGTTCAAACACGATATTCGCCAGCACACTCACTTGGCAAAATTTTCCTTCTCTGAGATCAAATCCGCCCTATTTTCCTGAGTAACGTCGTTTCTGTTGCTGTCCTTACTGAGTTCCGACATGTTTGGCCGACTCACCAACTCCCATTCATGTTTGTACGCAGTCAATTTGTGAAGCAACCTGTCGTGATGATCAAGAAGCCACGTAAGACAGGCCGTTAGCAAACATGCTGTCTTACCCGTACCTGTAGGACTCTCAAATATACCACAGGCACCAGCTTCCAGTGTTGAATAAATGCCTTGCATTAAGCGCAGTTGGTCTGGATACGCTTTCTCGTAAGGAAAGAAGACAAATCGCTCTGGTGGTTGAAGTCTAATTATACAAGAAAAATAAACAAAATATTCTGACCGATAACTCGACTCTTATATTTAAAGTGTTCCGCTATCACTTTACTCACTGATGTCATTTTCTGCAATAATTTAATCCCATGTCACACCTGTTAAGATTTTAGAAGACAATTCATAATACGTATGGACGTTTAATTACAATAATTAGACTAGCAACCACCAAAACGTGTCAGTTTAAATAAGCAACATTATGTAATTCTTGGAGTGGCTAATTCTGATTGGTTAAAACAAAGCCATAACCAATATAATTTTTTAAATAAGAAAAGTTGTGCAATCTATTGCAATTATAATTACATTTAGCTAACGGAATAACAATTACCAAAGAAAATAGACATTCAGTTCACATTAGCACTTATTACCTTTGATAATTTTTCTTAATTAATGGACATCGTGACTAATTTATATCGCTTACGAATTCTAGTCGCCAATCAGCTCTCCTCCGTGATTCACAATCTTTAGAAACATGTGGTAGTGTTGCAGATACCTGTAGTTCTGCAACTAGCTCAATTACCATAAAAGAATCGATCGAAATTTAACACATTCACAAAAAAGCTGAAACTGTGTTCTAAAGAATGAACTTTCTATTTAAATATGATTTGTCCAAATAAGTCCCATGAATCAGAGTTGCGTTCATTCGATAGCAGTGGTCAGTTCATTACCTGGAAAAGTAGTCGACAAACTAAGTGTTACACCAGTTATAGAATATTGCTAGGTTCGAAACTAGCAGTAAGACCTAAACCGAGGTAAAGTTAGTGTAGTGGACGTCAAACTAAAATACTTCAAAGTATGATCGCTCCGAAACACAGCTGTACTCATTGAGTTTATATAAAACCAAGTTTTATAGAAAATACTTTTATTACAATAATAAGTCTTAATTGATATAAAACAAGTGTCACTCGCATGCAAATTTTAAAAGACCACAATGTGGAACACTGACGGACAAGATAAATAGTTAGTTAAATTAGGTCTTCGAACTTGAGAGAAACCCAAATCCAACTTTATTTATCAAGTCTCATAGATTAATGAAAGTATCGTCAAAAGCACGAGCTGACGCGTTTAAACCTTTTATGTGCATCCATAGAGCGTGAAAGCAACTTGATTAATGAGGATCAAACAGTAACGTATATGTAGAAGATCTTGTGGTTACAACGCCCACTAAAAGTTTCAAATGAAAGCTGAAAATGGCAAAGAATGTAAAACAACAACAATGACTAGTTATTAAAGTTACAACGGTAAAATTGAATGACCACTGATTCGAGTGCACCTAGCATTCTTAGATACTAATGAACTAAATTCTGTTCTGGTAGATGAATTGCCTTCAAATAGAGCCATAGATGTATATATGCATGGAGAAGCGGCAAAATTTATTTTAAAAAAGGTTACGATATTAATATATACACCAGTCTCATTATATACGCACATTTGGCAATATAAACTAAGAATTGTATAAAGTATAAAAGGCAATTCATCCAGAAGACCTGTTACGTCCTTTTTAGGAATTCTTCACTTACTGCCTAGAATTTTACGAGGCAGGGTTCTAACCTGGGCACGTCTACTTCGGAATTTGTTGTTCTAACCAATGAGCCATACTGCCACACGATACGTACAACTTTTCTTTATTCACGAACTAATGTTTCCTGGTGTCTGAATGATAATGAAAGATCGAGGGTGGTTATTTGCAACTTCTGGTCTAAAGAAATATCCTATAGGCTCCACACAACGGAAAGGCTAACCAAGAAGCATTAGTTAGTATAAAACTAAAAATTATGTGTAGTTTGCACCACGGTGGCCCAGTTGCTAGAGCACCACATTCCGATTCAGATGTGTCCAGGTTCGATCTCTGTCTACAACAAATTCTAAACAGTGCTTAATGAGTTCAGCTGAAGGAATTTCATCTTCTACATTATCCAATGCTTAGTTTATACTGAAAAATTTATTTATATAATGGGACTGATGTTTATATTAAGATCGCAACCTTGATTTAAATAAATTTAATCACCACCCGCGCAAACAATGTTCAATTCATTACCACTAACCTAGGTAGCGTGGTGTCTGTTCTGCAATGACAGTTTTGCAGTGGTTAGTCGGAACTTTAGGTATATAGAGATGTCATATACGCTAAACAAGAAAAATTAGACATAATATAACTGAAGAGTGTGTGTAGCGTGTGGCACGGTGACTCAGTGGTTAGAGCCACAAACTCCGAAGCAGACGTCACTAGGCTCGAACCTGCCTGCGGAAAATTCTGGACAATACGTGAAGTGATCCCAATAAGGATTGATTTAAATTTGATTTGAATAATTTTTATTACCGCCCACGCAACCCATGTTCATTTAACCCAAAAGGAACTGCATGTGAGTTAGAATACAAACTGCATCAACACATAAGTAGCATACGTCTTTTAAAGAATTGCAAGCGGGTATTTTCGACCACTTTCAAAATGAAGATTCTACGAAATAGAAGACTGCATTGCGAAATCGAAAGACAGGCATAGCCAAGATTGTATTGGTTTCGACAAATATACGGTTATGATTGGATGAACGAAAATAGCAATAATGAATATATAATATTGGTTGCGGTTTCTCATATATGTTTGGTAATAAATGTTTTCTTGATTTATTACTGTTATTCTTCCATATTTTTTAAAGGATGATGAATTATATATATATATATATATATATATATATATATATATATTATTGTGTGTATATTTTTTCAGTATAATCTAAACACTGCATGAAGTAACAAAGGCAATTCATAGAATAGAATAGTTTCGTTCCATTTCAAGATAGCCTTTCCTGTAGGTGAAAACTAATTGGAATCTCTTAGTACTTGAAGTTCTAATTAGCCACCCCCGATGTCAATATACAACATAAAACAGAAGGTTACGCGCGTAATTGTTTGGTTGCTTTACTTATATCACACTTTCTCCATGTTTACATTTTTCTATCTTGTTTTGTCTTTCAATTTATACCTAAAGAGATATTCATTTGTAGATATTTGAAAAGAAAATGCGAAAGAAACGGTTCTTGTATCTGATAAAATTTCCCATTATTTTCGCACATGGAAAGGGTACTATGAACATAAAAATAGTTTACACCTGAAACGAAGGCTAACCAGAAGGCATAAGTTGGTATATATGTGTGTACTATGCAGCGGATAGTCTCAGACTCCGGAGCATACGTGCCCCGGTCCGCGGAAAATTCTGGATAGTACTTCAAGAGTTCCCAGTAAGAACGAAACCGGTCTATTGGATGAATTACCATTGCTACGTAATTCAACGTCTAGTTTGCACCAACAGAAAATATATGTAATCAATATTTTGGAAAATATCACAAATTTATTTCTCATTGAATATGTTTCTTCCCGACCACTCAATAATAAGTAAAGTTTGGGTTCTTTTCCGAATATAAGATTATATTTAATGAGCACATTTCTAAAAAAATTGATATATTCTATGTTATATATTTACCTATAAAAAACATAAAACCAACATTTAACTGCGTATATAAAGAAAAAAATTATTTCAATTAAATTTGCCAATGTTTAATAATAAAAATTTCAATATTATATATGCAGTGCAATTTTACTAGATTTTGCAAATATTTCTTAATGTTTCGAATTGGTAGCCAACCTTATTTTTGCAATACTGTTTAGGTAAAAACACGCATTCTGGTTAAGTGCGTGATTTTATGTAGATTTGCGAAAACGTTTTCACTACTACTACTCATGCTATGCAGCTTTGCATCAACCATAATAACCTGATGGTTTAAAGTAGTATAGCGATGAAATTCATAGCTATGTGTTAGCTTTGAATGAACACACGAAGTCGAGCATTCGTAGTAAGGCCATTAGACTGAATATGTCTTGCCTGGTAAGAGGAACTCTAACACAGCTTAAGAACCGCTAGTAGAGCCCACACGCACAATAAGAAACAAACCTTCAACCAAACAAAATTATTGTGCTGAAACCTATATTGTAGCAGAATTTTGAGAAATTCGAGCAAAATTGAGGCGACCCAAAAAAGACTTTCACCAAAGGATTATTGAAATCGCGTTCGTTGACTTGAAACTAGAACAAGTCAATTTTTCACCTAAGGCACAAAATCACAATTCTACCGTAAGTCGCACAGTTGTACACTTTTTGTTGGGTAGAATTAACATAAATGCAATTGCGTATCAGGTGTTGCGTACCTAGTAATAAATTAGTTCAAATAGGGTTAGAAGGCTAAACAAAGTTAGCATAAACTAAAAGTGTAATCTCATGTGCAAATTAGTTTCGTCTGTACTGGCGACTCATCAGTAGGTTGCCGGTGTTACAGTCTATACCGTCCAAATGTCCCACAATCCTTGACCCAATTGAAAGTGGGTATAGAACGTAATACCGGATCCTACTAATGAGTTTCCAGTAAACAGGAAATGAATGTGCACATGAAATTATACATGTTCGAGCTCTGTCCGCGGAAAATTCTGGACAGTACGTGATGAGTTATCAATAAGGACGAAACCGGTCTACTGGATGAATTGCCTTTTCTACACTATACAATTCTTAGTTTATACTAACAAATTTATGTACATAATGGGTCAGGTGTTTATATCAAGATCGCAGACTTGATTAAAAGCATGTGTTAGATATTTAATTGATTGAAATAATAATTACCGCGAAATATTACAACTGATATCAGTCAAAGCGTGGATGTATGTATTTTATGGAGGAACAGGCGTTCAAAAGTAGTTTAAATTCTCAATTTTGGTGAAATTTAGCATATCATGAAATCCATTGTGTTGGCACCATGTAGCGACTTGGCAAGCATAGTGTTCGTACCATTGATAGGCTCGGTATATATTATATATAGTGAGTTGTCTTTGAAGTCGGATTGCCGAAGTCTATATATATATATATATATATATATATATATATATATATATATATATATATATATATATATATATATATATATGAAGTTAACTCCATTACTGTCTAATTACACATTCATATAATAGATTTAACCATCAAAATATCCAGCATAATGGACATGAAGTATGGTATCGGCTTCTACCGATGAGTCGTCAGTAAATAAGAAACGCAAGTGTACTTGAGATTATACATTTCGTTCACGTTGAATTCAGTATATACTTCTGGTCCCATTTGAGTTAATTTGTTACTAGGTACGAAATACCTAATGCACAAATTAATTGATAACTTGTTTGCAATGCCAACACAGGGAGTGATTGCTAAATTTAGTGTTTTTGACAAAATTTTAAAATTTATTCACCGAAAGGAGAAAAAAAGTATCTAACCATTTCATGACTAATCAATATTTAAATATGCTTTTTCCGCCAAAGAAAGCCACACCTACATTTTCACCGTAAAATCCCAGTAAATACGTTATAAAACTGTGAACTTGTATTGAAGCAGTGTGCATTTTCTACATATGTTCAAAAAAATAAATTGACACATCCTTTTCAGCAATCTCAAATAAAAACATTAAAAAATAAATTTGACATAAAACCCATTTACAATATTTAGGAAAGAAAAAAATATAGCAAAATAAGAACCTCATGACATAGGAAATTAAAATTTATTACAACGTAAAAAATTAAATACGTATATGCATACATAAATACAAACATGCATATACACAAACATGAGCACAAAGATACATACAGACACAATTAACTACATAAAACACATAAATACATTTCTACAGACATACATGCATACATAAATAAGTACATAAATAAAAACATCCATGAATACATATATAAATTCATACATACGTACATAAATACATGCACATATATATGTATTATTTAAATCAAGTTTGCGAGCTTGAAGTAAACACCAATCCCATTGTATTTAACAACTGGCGGTAGTTTTGTTATGTTGTTCGATGATTGGTTAAATACAATGGGATTGGTGATTACTTCAAGCTCGCAAACTTGATTTAAATAATTTTTACCACCATCCGCGCAATCAATTATTGTGTAATTCTATATATAAGAAGAGACGAAAGTCTCATGCATTGTGGGATTCTTTGAGCCCAGGCAAATAATTCTAAATTTAACAAGCATGCCAATGACTTAATTGTGGTCAGATTTTTGCCTATTAACGTCCCTCAGTTAGTGATAGTACCACATGGTGTGATCAAGTTTCTGATATTGATAATAAAATTTTCAAAACTGCAAAGGCCATCTAGGAGCATAGCAATTATAAGTTTGGTGAAAATTGCAAACATATTATTTTCGTGAATGAAGATTGTTTTTGCGAACCTGGATTTAATTGAAATTACCTGATCTGCGTTTTGACTAACGCGGCTTTCATTGTTCAAGTAGATTTCTTTTGTTGAAATATTTCGGCTTCCTTTGCCGGTAGCCTTCTTCAGTTGGTCCATCATCACAAGGTTAACAAATGAAAATAATGAATCAAGCGCGATTTTTCTTCTAGCCATATTATTTATACTTAAGACTGATGCCAATAACTGTTATTAACTTGTCTATCTTGAGTGCAACCTTAGTGGTTTGAATTGAGATTTAACATGTGCATTGGTCTTTCGGACTTCTAGTTTTATCGCTCATGACATGTTTTTATGACGAGTGTTTCTGAATTATTGGTCTCTCCCCACCAGAAAGTGAGGGCCATCTCACTTACGTCATTTTACATTGAGTGTGTAAGACGAATAGTTAACATATGCAAATGGTAAATTCTTATTCAGCCACTCTAGTCTTACTTAGTTAGATGAAAATAACAGTTAAGGAAATGCACACACGTGTGACACGCGAATGTCTAGTGAAAGGTCAGTCTTAAGTATAAATAATATGGCTAGAGGAAATATGGCGCTTGATTCATTAGTTTCATTTGTTAACCTTGTGATGACGGACCAACTGAAGAAGGCTACCGATAAAGGTAGCCAAAATATTTTAGCAAAAGAAAACTACTGGAAAAATGAAAGCTGCGTTAGTCAAATCGCAGATCAGGTAATGTTATTTTCGTTACCAGGTTCCTGTTGTACGAAGAAATAGCCAGGATGAAGGTCACAAATCATACGGTGTACAAATGTGAACAGTGGACGTAAAACATTGTTCGGCACAATAAAGGTACGATAATTAATTAATTTCATATCATACGAAAATTCCTTAATATCGTGATTTAATATAAAATATGCAGGCACCATTTCTAGTCAAGTACAGTGCATACGAGACTGCTAGGAACTAGAGCCACATATCCCATTTTATAAAATTTATGCATCGCTGTTGCATTATCGTCAGTCCGTAAGCTGTCGTGCTCTAAAGATGATTATGGAAGGTCGAAATGCGTCAGAACGTGAGACTGACGGTAGTTTTCCTGTGTTGCCAGACTGGTTAAATAAGTTTCATATGCTGGTGTGTGACAAGTCATACCAAGTAAATAACTTTAATGGAACATTATGCTCAGCGACTGGCAATAATTTACGTAATGACTTCCGATGAGGACCGCTAAGCAAAATGGTCAACGGAGGTGGTTTGGGGTTTAGTTCTATCTGCACACTACTCCGATAATGTGGCAGGTAGTGCAACTACTAGAGGTGAGAGCCGCATATCTAGCTTTGCATTCTTTAGACGTGCATTACGGTTTGATCCCCGCTAGGAAGTTTGCTGTCGTACTCTGATGACGATTACGGAAGATCGAAATGCGTCAGTACATGCGACAGGCGGTAGTTTTGATATGTTGATCGACTGATTAAATACAAATAGACTGGTGTTTATCTCAAGTTTTCAAACTTTTGTTAATCCTCTTTACAAACAATTGTGCCAACGAAAACACAACGATGATGAAACCAAGTTTTATGGATCGAAAAATAATGAGATACAATAAATAAATAAACTATTTAAAAGCGTATATGTGCATGTAGCGTGGTTTATCTCTATTATATGTCTTTTCAAAGGTTTTGGATTAAATAGTCCTACAGAAAATTGATTTTCAGAGAATCTGATTGTCGAATTTCAAATGTAGTTTGTGTTAGTTCCAATTTGTTTCAATAAATACTTTCTCCCTCGCGACATTTCATATAAATTATATTTTAAATATTTTGTTTGATCCAACTGCAGATTTTTCGATAATTAAATGTTAGCGTTTGCCATTATATATATATATATATATATATATATATATATATATATATATATATAATATCTATTTGTAAATGCGGTTCTGTAAAAGAAATAACAAATATATTTGAGTGTCACACAAAGCAAAACACAAACCTATAGAATGATGGCTTGTTGAAACCACCACTGACGAAAAGTTGGGATGATGATGATGAGGAGGATGAGGTTGTGCTTGACGTTAAAGTGTTTTCTAGCTTAGCAGCTGAACCGGAGTTGTCTGACTCTCGTGGACATTCCTTTTCGACTGATTTCAAATACTGTGTTGTGAATACACTGGCAGACGGGGCTTCATACTCTTGGGAAATTTTCCCGCAGGAAGATACAACGCCATTAGATGTCTGGTTAGACTGACATGAAAAATGGGCGGATAAAATGCTGTCAAGATCCAAACTAGCTAGCAGCTCGTCATCTTGATCCACTAGAGCAGTACTACTCGTCGACATCCTCGAGTGCACACGACCGTCAGCTAAAAAAAGTGGAATCAAAATGCATCATTTGATCACGATATGCCTGTTTCTCACTCATCGTCAGAAAAACTCCCACTTGATTTAACTTGTTATATAGTACAAAGGAAATTTCTCTTTTGATCACTGCTATTTTCGTCGATGTAACTCAAAACATACAAAAACATGCAGATAATGCTAACAAAGAATCGATTTGAGTCAAAACATGCTGTATACTCGTATTCACATCTTGAATAAAATGATTAAACCATTGTTTGCCAATGACCCACCTCACAGATTGGCAATTAGCCGAAGTGAAATATGATACAGTGAGCAAATATATACTGAATAAAGCCGCCGGCTTTGAGAAACGAACGAAGAAAACAAAGCATCAAATGGCAGCATTACAGATAGAAGACACAATCGTTAAAATGGTCAGCAATACAACTCAAACTAGCGTAAATAGAATATCGTGAATGAGAGTGCTTAATTCGCTATATAGTTATGCTAGCCTGTCGTTGTTTTGTGTTATCGCGATACCAAATGATTAAATATTGATTCTGGCGCACGAAAAGGGGTGCTAATCCTAGGTACAGTGCTGATGCGCTATCAGCACAACCAATCCAGCAGTAAAAAAATAATAAAATTACAGATATAATAGAAGACTTGAAGTCGTGAAAGATCATAATGTTGTAAATGTTCTATTAGAAAGTTAAAATAATAGAAAATTAAATAGTAATTTTAACAGTTCAGTATACAAGTCAAACTGGAACATAATTCCAGTTTACGGAGAGAATGTTGGATTCCAGACCACCACCCGATTCGTAAATGTACCACTATTTCTGACGGAGGTCTTTCGGATAAGTATTTTTGTAGAACAAACTTATTACATTAGTTATAAAAAGAGAATGTCTCCACAAGAGTAAAGTTTCGTGGTTATTACTCAACATACATATTTGTAATACAACTAAAATATCATTGATGGCGAGAGATGTGGTAATGATAATTTAAATAAAGTTTGCGAGCTTGAAATAAGCACTAATCCAATTGTATTTAACCAGTAGTCGAACAACATAGTAGAACTACCGCCAGCCGCATGCACTGACGCGTTTCGAACTTCCATGGTCTTCATCAGAATAACACGGAAAACTGACTAGCAAAGATCAAACCGCAATGAATACATATATAAAGCAAAACTAGATAAGCGGATCTCACCTCTAGTAGACTAGCATATATTATAATTGACTCGAAATGTCGACTGCAACATGTCTACGCAGTCACGAACATTAATTTTCTACAATTTTCGCCAAATGTATATAAGCTATACAAATAAATAAAAAATAATTGCGCTGATGGGAAAAACAACTCTATAAATGAAATTTGCGAGCTTGAAATAAACACCAATTACATTGTAATTAACCAGTCGAACAACATCACGAAACTATCGTCAGTCACGCGTAATGACGCGTTCAGAACTTCCATGATTATCATCAGAGTACGATGGCAAACTGAATAGCAATGATAAAGCTACAATGCATACTTATTTGGAAAGCAAAATTTGATAAGCGGCTCTCACCTCTAGTAGCCTCACATACAATGCACGTACCTGAAAATGTCGGCGGTAACATTTCGATGCAGTTACGATCATTAACATTCCGCATCTTTCACCACGTGTACTTAAGTTTAACAATTTAAAAATTAATAATTGCGCATTTAAATAAAGTTTTCGAGGTTGAAACAAACACTTATCCCCTTTTATTTAACTATTCCGACAGAATATAAAAAATACCATCGGTAAAGACTACTAGAGGTGAAATACAATGGGATTGGTGTTTACCTCAAGCTCGCAAACTTGATTTAAAGAATTGTTACCACCACCCGCGCAAACAATTATTGTTAAATTGTATTGCCTATATATGTTTATGTGGCGAAAGCTACAAACAGTTAATGTTCGTGACTACATAGAAATTGTGCAGCCGACATTTCCAGTCAAGTTCAATGTATGCGAGACTGCAAGAGGTGAGAGCCGCATATCTAAATTTGATTTCCATATATATTCAATGCGGTTTGATCCTCGATAGTCAGTTTGCCGTCGTACTCCGATGATGATCATGGAAGGTCGAAACGCGTCAGTGCGTTGCAGCTGGCGGTAGTTTTGTTATGTTGTTCGACGAATGGTTAAATAAAATATGGTTGGTGTTTATTTCAAGCTCGAAAACTTGATTCACAGAACTTTTTTCACCATCAACGCAATCATTGATTGATTAACTGTTAAACTTAAATATTTGTCGCAAACATGATTTAAAGAATTTTTTACTAACTTCGCAATTGTTGATTTTTTTAAATTGTAAACTAAAGTACATTTGGCGAAAAATGCCGAAAATTAATGTCCATGACTGCGTAGAAATCTTTCAGTCGATATTTCCAGTCTATGCGAGACTACTAGAGGTGAGAGCCGCATATATAATTTAGTTTTATATACATATATGCATTGTAGTTTGATCCTCTCCAGTCAGTTTACCGTGGTACTCTGATGTTGATCACGGAAGGTCGAAACGCGTCAGTACGTGTGATTGACGGTAGTTTTTCTATGTTGTTCGATGACTGGTTCAATATAATAGGATTGGTGTTTACTTCAAGCACGCAAATTTTATTTGAAAAAGTACATATCAGTAGCAATGCCTTTTGGTGTTGTCAGTATGCACGATTTTCGTTCTTACAGACAAATATTTACATTTTCTAAGGCATATGACCCTCGACCTTAGTGTAATTG
The DNA here is from genome assembly GCA_029291075.1 of Eudiplozoon nipponicum. Lineage (NCBI taxonomy): Eukaryota > Metazoa > Platyhelminthes > Monogenea > Mazocraeidea > Diplozoidae > Eudiplozoon > Eudiplozoon nipponicum. The sequence goes on along the minus strand of JAQBSW010000731.1, from coordinate 8,122 downwards.
CTACTATTAGTCTACATTATATGTTAAGAAAAGGATACAAACTACCTCAGGGGTATGAATTTATTACTTTTTAGATTGTTTCATTTTGCATTGTTCTATAGTACCTCGGAAATATGCACGTGTGCTCAGAACTTAAAAATACAGTTTTAAGAAGAAAATCCTTTTCTAAGTCCCGAGTTCCTCATTAATTAGCCGGATCCAATTACTATTTAGGACTTCCAGTGTCATTTAAACAATCAATTATTGAGTCAGCCAGATTCCAAAACCCGAATACAATATTCAAATCACTGTGCCTACCAGAAATGTCTTTATTTAGAAAATCTGGAAATACAACTAGTATGCAGGACATTTTAAATTGGATATGATTTTCATAAGCAATACCATCTGGCCAAACACGAGGAAATTACTTTATTCTGTAGGATTAAGAAACATAAACTAAGAAATGTTCCTTATTGAAATAGAAAAGAATATATCGTTAATAATAATGAAAGATGTAGATGAACCTGTGAACTTATTAAAATATTGCAAGATGAAAAACAATGGAATCTACGAAATAATAGATTGAGACAAATTGAAAATTGTCTCAACATTCCCAATGTTGCACCTATAATTTAGCTCTCGAAGAAAAATTGATAATGCAAGCCTGGAGAGTGCGTTGAGTATGTATGAGATGTATTACGAATAATTTACTTCGTAATTTATTTCTCAAGCCAAAAATCAATTGGTAAGGAACTAATTTGCATACAGATTGCACGACATGCTACAAGTACGACAAGTGGTGTGCATAAATAGCTACCCAAGAGCAATAACATTTACCACCGTACAATTAGAACTTTAGAAAATGAATAAAAAGGATACATATATATATATATATATATATATATATAACCATAGAAATCCAGCCTGATACAGCGGGCACAACTAGTCAGACTTACAGGCTCTAAGAGGACAGCCATCATCCCATTCATGTAGAAGACTCTAGTTTGGTATAACTGCAGTAACTTATTATTAAATGTTTGACAAAATACAAACAAGCGTATCAAACACGAGGTAGTTAGACTGCTGAGAGAGCATGCAGCATCAGGCAGATAGTGCTCATCAGCACTTAGTTGGCAGACTATCTAGGAGAAAACTCAGTGGGCCATACTAGGAATGGTCAACCCTAGTGGTCTTTACAGTCCACTTGTATGACATTACATTTCAGTGCTTTATATGGTGGGAAACATTAGTGATGATATATATATATATATATATATATATATATATATATATATATATATATATATATATAGGAATGGACAAAGTAAACTACACATCAGTTCACAAACTGCGCTACCCGTAGGTTAAATTAATTTTCTAGCAATCAACCAAGGCTATAAATTCTATATTTGATCATTCATTATACAGGCGCTTTCGTAGCAACACAAAAGAAAATGAACATATCAAGTCTAGAGTTCTTCAGATGAGCCTGGGGGCCATGTGAACTTGTGCAAAACTCCACTTCACAGGACCACTCGGCAATCGATGAGGTAGGTTGTGAGCTGAACGCGTGTATGATGATGACGATGCACTGCGAAACAAAGGCGTTATCACAGCCAGTCACCATCTTTATCAAACAAAAATAACTCACTTTTATAGCGACCAAACATGCAATGGTGCACACATGTTGTCACTGTAGCTAGTTTAGGTCAACAAGTGCATAAATTATTGTCTCTGAGCACAAACTAGTCGGTATAGGTAGTCGGCATACACAAAACACAGAGGCACACAGATTTTCATCCGTTTTAGATAGTTGCTTATAGGAGTAACCGCTGTGTTTTAAAAAAATGAAATGGCATTATTAGTTGTAATGGTGTCAAATTGCTCGTTCCAATCACTTTGTGTACCTTCGGCATGCCGTACATTCTGGTCACGCGTGTGCCAATTGGTATTGCTTGTTTGGAAGAACGAACGATGTGGATTTATGCCCATCGCCAGGAACACTGCTTATTTGATTAATAGAATCATTAGTATTCCTAATAACAATACCTGAGGCTTTGTCTGGCAAATAAATTATTAAAGGATAGTGATTTATGACGAGAAGGATCTAGTTAATATGAGAATACTTTCTAGGAAAGCACACAGAAGTGAGACAAATTCAAAATATACACCGCATCAGTATGGCTCAGCCAGCTTAAAAAAAACAAGAAATCATTAGCAATGCAGTTACCATGATATCGCGCCATTAACCTAATCTAATCTCACAGCTAACTCGGTCCAATCAAGAAGAAAATTTACGAAGATGATACTACTAGAAATTTGCTGCACGATCGCCAATGAGCTTGACTCGATGCCATATCGCACAGCGTTTCGAAGATGCGCAAGTGGAACCGTCCTGGCAGACGAGCAGGTCCTATACAATCAAATTTGATTGAAGTTGACTTTAGCTGTTTATTCTGTCTAAATCTGTCTCCTTTGTTTCCTATACCAATCTAGGGATGAGTGAGAAAATAATGTTTCACCGGGCAATCGGTTTGAGGGCATACACATAACGTGACCGAACCAATGCAGTTTATGGAGCTTCGTGTTTATTTTTATAACGAAAAGCACATATTCGCCAATCCAAAAATACGTCTACCGATGTCAGCTTTGGTCATTCGTTGTCCGTAATGTACACGTGCTATGCTTCTCAAAAACGGTAGTCGAATGCCTGGAAGCGTATAAAATCATCAACTATAAGAGATCAAGACTTAACAGCACGTACAGATTTATTTTTAACACGACCTTGCGTTTCTCCATAGATAGCGAAGGATGGAGAAAGCTACTCTAGCTTTAGCGTTTCTCAAGTTTAACTCGTCAGACATGTTAATTTATGTAAATCTGTCTACTACGTACAGATCTTCATTTTGCAGTCGCAGAGTTGGAGGTAATAGTGAGTGATGTTGAAAAAGTATCTTACATTTAGAGGGTGTGAATTGCACACCGAAAGACAGAGCAACGCCTGCTTATCTATTCAAGGTGGCCGGAGAAAAATCTCGATTGTCGTATAATATTACAATATCAATTGCATAGTCAAGATCGTCTATTATATCACCCAGGAGATCTTCGACACCTGCATCCTGATCGTGTGGAAGAGTGCTGTGCATAACAACATCTATTACAAAATTTAACAAAAATGCGACATGTTGACAACCCTAGTGAACACCACTGCTGGTAGTAATGTTGTGTTAATTCGTAGTAGACCTTAACGCAACTAGAAATGTTTGTGCAGAGAAAGTGAATATTTACAAATTTTGTGAGCACAATACTTTTCGACAGAATCTCGAATAAAGCATAGTGATCCACTGGGTCAAATGCACCCTTGAAGTCCGGAAAGACGGATATTGTTTGACAGCGATATACATGTCGCCAGGCAACCTCGTGATGACAGGAATCCGTTTTTTTATTTTTCTCTAGTATGCGATTCACTGAAGGCGTTAAGGCGGCGTAAGATAATCGAAGCAAATAACGTAGATACGACTGGAGTCAAACTCATACCACGATGCAATCTTTATATAAACACTTGATTCTTTATGTAAATACATTTGTCAGTATAAGCTAAGCATTGTATAGTGTAGAAAAAGCAACACATCCAGTAGACCGGTTTCAAATTTATTGGGAACTCATCACGTATTGTCCAGAATTTGCACGGACAGTTATGTACGAAGTAATGTTTCTTGGTTAGCCTTCCCTTTTGTCGAAATCTATATGACATATATTTAGACCTAAACTTTCAAATAACCACCAACGAAATGTCATTATTGTACAGACATCAAGAAACTTTAGTTCGTATGTAAACGAAAATTGTATGTAGCTAGCGGAAAAGTGGCTAAGTGGTTAGATCAACAGACTGGGAAGCAGACGTGCCCAGGTTGGAGCCCCGCCCTAAAAAAATCTAGACAGTATGTCCAGAGTTCCCAATAAGGACGAAACCTGTCTCCTAAATGAATTGTCATTTCTACATTATACAACGCTTAATTTATACAGACAAATATGTATAGATAATAGGATTGGTTTTTAGATCAAGATGGAAAGTTTGATTTAAATAATTGTGGACACCGCCCGCGCAACTAATGTTCGTGTATATATATATATATATATATATATATATATAAATGTCAAATTCAATATCACATCCCCAGGTAGTGTGGTGTCTGTTTGTAAATGACAGATTGGGGGCAGGTAGTTGAAACTTTAAGTCGAAAGAGATGTCATATAGGCTGCACCCAAATGTAAGGCTAACCAAAGAAAACATTATTTAGTATCTAAATGGAGATTGAATGTAATTTGCGGCAGGTTGGTTCAATGGTTAGAGCAACAGACTCCGAAACAAGCATGCCATGGTTCGAGACCTTTCCATGGCAAATTCTGGACAGTACGTGATGAGTTCCAAATAATGAGGAAACCGGTCTACTGCATGAATTGCCTTTTTCCACACTATAAAATGATTAGTTTATACAGACAAATGTATGTACATAATGGGTCAAGTGTTTATATTATGATCGCCACCTTGATTATAGTTATTGTTATCACCACCCGCGCAACCAATATTCGTTTAATTTTACCACGATTGTTATCACACTAATTGAGATTGCCTTTCTTGAAGATATAAATGATCGTCGACCCACTTCGAACAGGCGGCACGGTTTCCTCATTCCACACCGTACGAAACAGGTTAGTCAACGCTCCAGAAATTATATCGCTACCATCCTTAAATAAGCTTGGCCTGTAACCTGACGATGTTTAGGCGATAGGGTCGCATTCCGTGTTTCTAACTCTGATGGATGTTCGAGATTGACGTTCCACCATATTTATAGAGGCACACTTTCGGGGATCGGGACTGACGCAGGTGCCCACGAAAAATGACCTTTGAAGTGTTCTATCCACCTATGAATACGATTTATTTTATTGGTTATTAGATGGTCATTAGTATCAGTTACAGTTTCGCTAACATTTAGTTTCCTTGGATCCGTTGCGTGGATAAGTTTCAACAAACAACAGAGATTACCTAATGCGAACGCTGCTTCCAATTCGTCGGACTTTCTGGAAAAAACGAATTCGAGGTCGACTTTTAGACTGTGCCTAATTTGGTGTCTTACGACTCAAAGAATAATATAAACCGAGCTAGCTCGAGTTTGCCAGATAATGACGATGCTCTAAAATCTTTATTAGAAAACAGGTATCGCGTAAGGTTTTAGTAACAAACGTAAGCTTAAAACGACAATAAATCTGTACACAACCAAACACTGACATTTCAGTACACCTTTTAAATGAAACGTTTCATTCAGAATATTTACTCTAATGAATAAAAAATTCCGCGACTCCTCGGTTCTCTATTACACAAATGACGTTTGTTGATACGAAAAACGCCTGATGAGCTCCATGCAATCGAACAGAAAATCGTCGATTACTTATAAAATATCAACAGCTGCTGAGTGCGCTATTCAAACCGGACTGGTCGAGCGTTACAGTGAATTCAAAAACATTTTCGACTAAACACGACCGGTAAAAGGGAGGAAGCTTCCGCAATAGCTAACACATTTATAAATATTGCAGTCCAAATCAGGCGGATTTTAAAGTGTTTTTCACAGAAAAAAACAGTGTTAGACACAGCGGGAGGCTGTTACACGCAGTATCATTCCACTTCAGAATATCATGCATGACTTTAATACAAAATGGAGCATTGTTTGTGCGCGTCTCAGCATTCGCGTTTTCAGCCTTAAGTTTGTTGTACCCCAATGTATGTAGTTGATTCTATCATAGATACATAAGTTCGTAAGAAGTAGGCATCGAATAATGTAGATAAATCAATTCCTCCACAAGACCGTTTCGTTCTTATTGGAAATTCTTCATGTACTATCCAAAACTTCCCATGAACGGTACTCGAACCTGGGTACGTTTGAGTTTACCACTCTATCCACTGCGCATATAACTAGACACACCCCCGATCCTTCATTACACTAAACCACTATGCTACTTGAAAACGATAAACTGTTTTGAAATCTGATAGTAGGATGTAGAGCATGTAATTATGTTAGTACACACTCAACATTGCATTAGGTAACAAAGGCAAATCATCCAGCAGGCCGGTTTCACCTCTGTTGGAAACTCTTTAAAGTACTACTCAAAGTAATTAGCTAGTCTCAAACAGACACTACTGCTTCAGTGTCAACAACTCTCTCTCTCACTCTCTCTCTCTCTCTCTCTCTCTCTCTCTCTCTATATATATATATATATATATATATATATATATATATATATATATATATATATATATAAAGAGTGATAGTCTTTGGTTTTACTCTGATTATGCTCACATCATGGCCTATATAAAGTAAAATGAAATTTTCCAATTATTAAGCTGACGATATATCTTTGGTCTGTGGAAGCAGTTCACATGCTGAACAACAGATTAAAAATTCAACAAATTACATCAGAGTACTCGTTTTACAATTGAAAACGAAGAGGTCGATACTGTGCCATTTTTTGACATGTTGCCCAAACTTAGAACTAACACCATATTGTGCAGATCATGCTTTCATAAGAAAACATGGACAGCGTAATATTAACATTTCAACAGAAGATTAAAAAATATGGTATATTCACTTCCAATATAAAGGTGAAATGACAACGAAACACATAAATGATAGATTATGTTCCGCGTTTGTGTGCACATATATTTCAGTTGACTTATTCTTGATTACATTCACAATCAAACGTCATCTACTCAGTGTGAAAAACTAAATTTCATGACAAACTGCATTCAACATTATCACAAAGATCCGATTGATCACAATTTACATTTCCTTCTTGTCTTCGATCGGGCTGGGTTTGTACTCGTCCCTTTCTTCTGAAGAATTCAACATCGTTCATACTAACCAATGGAAATGCGGTTCTATCATATCTTTGTTTACTGCCGACGTTTCGGTGCATAATTTCCAGCACCATCCTCAGGCAACTATACACAGCACAATGCTCACAAAGGTGAACTTATTTGTTACTAGGTGCGCAATACATCATACGCAATTGTATACATTAGAGTTCCCGGCTTAAAATATAACACAACATTTGACATTCAAATTTTTTTTGTTTTATCAGTTTTGAATTTTGAACTGATTACTGAGACATAGTAACAGTACAGTTATGAAAAATGTTCGATACCTTCTCTCCCCTACAAATATTCTGCACACAAAATGAGATTAAGTATACCGGGAATTTGAGATAGCTGCAATTATACTGGAGGTAAAGATTTGTCTGTTAATTGTATTAAATATATATATATATATATATATATATATATATATATATATATATATAGATTTAGCTATTAGTGAAGGTTTTCATATGTGGGCTAGACATATGTATATATTGAGTTTAGTTACTGAGACAAATTCTATGTTTTGGAACAATTTGTGAGTAAAAAAAATATATAAATAGAACGGTTTCAGAACGAGGTTACCACATTTGCGTAAATCTGATATTGCGAGTATTGTACTGTGTATAGCTGCTTGAGTATGGTGCTGGAAATTATGCACCGAAACGTCACCAGTAAACAAAGATGTTATAGAACCGCATTTCAATTGGTTAGAATGAACGATGTTGAAGCCTTCGGAAGAAAGAGACACATAGAAACCCAGCCCGATCGAAGACAAAAAAATGGAAATTGTGATCAATCGGATGTTTGTAAAACTGTTAGTGCAAAGCTAAAACCCGCATACGAAAAACGCGGCATTGGAAAATATGAAGCTGGCACTCCGTAATCATATTTCAAAAAATAAAGAAATAATGCCTGTGCATAAGTGTTTTATGTATTGGGTGATTAAATTTCTTTCCAACATTTTCGCTAAGGCTGCATATATATATGCATATACATATAAGCGATGACACACCAAATGACGTTACGCAAAAGGAGTGGTCTAAATTGCGCAAAAGTAGTGGTCTAAATTGCGAAAAACAAAGGCTTACATAACGAAGAGGAGATTGGTTACGACAAATGTACAGTGGGATTGAATGAACGAATATACTAACGAATCCAGAACAATGGCTGTAGATACTGGTAGAAATAAGATTTATTAATAAATGCTATTCCATGGAGTACGTTGTT